>PVIJ01016169.1:0-33680 GCA_004024925.1 Scalopus aquaticus
CCCTCCCTCCCTCCCTTCCTTCCCTCCCTCCCTCCCTTTTAAGGGTTTATTCTACAGTTATACTCATTCATATGTGAACTGACATACATATGAGATTATTAAGTAATTTTTGCTCTAGAGAAGTACTGAAGCAATCTAAGTGTCCACCAGCAGGGGATTGCTAAAACAATTTACTCCAGGATTAGATGTTACGCAGCAGTCAAACGAGAATGATTTACGTTCTAAAGTGAAAGGATCTCTAAGGAAATGTTCATTGATAAAAGAGTGTGCACAGACTGTCATTACGGTAAAAGAAATACATAAGGGTGCGCACGTTTGTTTAAAGTTGTTTATAGTCTTTCTGGGTGGATACAAAAGGAACTGGTACGGGTAGACACCATGACGTGTCCCGAATGCCATGTCAGGGTTTCTGGTTCTGCCAGCGCCTGGTTGCTCCCCTCCCCTCCCATAACCCTATAATGTCCTCTTTGCAGTAGGCGTCCCAGAATGCAGCACCAGGACCCATGGAATTCGCTTCGGTTCTAAGGAGACCAGGACCCTCCCATCCCTGTTTCAGCCACTGGACTTCTGTTAATGCAGCCCAAGGCAGCCCTGGCTTTTTCGACAGCCAAGAGTTACACAGAGTTCCAGAGCTTAGCCGTCCAGCGTCCCTTGTGAGGGGGTTCCCGAGAGGGTCTACTGGTGGCCAGGCGGCCTGGCCTTGAATGCTTTTAGAGCTGAGAAGCTCACTACCTCCTAAAGTTATTGTGTCTTTCTGAAACAGCACTGTGTTTAAAAGTTTTCTTTGTGCTCTGGAGAACAAGTCTCATCTCCCTGCGGTATTTACTTATTTATTTATACAAGAGCTGGGGTATAGGCCAGAGGTGGAGGGGGTAAGAGGATTCCCCAGAGAAAGAGGAAACAGGCAGATCTACTGAAATACACTGCTGAGGGGAGCAGCGGGCATGACAAGAGAGGTCTGCTGCGCCATGTGGGTCAGCTCCCTGGCTGGGGACTGAACTCAGGCCGCAGCAGTGATAACGCTGAGACTTAACCCCTAGGCCCTCCCTGTGGTTTATCTGGTGATTGGACAATTGTTTGAAGCATCGCCCCGACCCCCTGCCCCCGTGTGCCCCTCCTCCCCACGATGGGGGAGAATCAACACCAGCTTTAGGCAGTAGAATGAAGAACGGATGCATCCCCCATTTCCAACACAAATGTTAGGGGGTAAATTGTCCCCCTGGCTGCCAATTTGATATGTTGAAGTCTTAAGTCCCACTGTCATATTGGAGATAGGAGAGAGGGTCTTTATAGAGGTAGTAAGTTAAAGTGAGGCCATTAGGGTGGTCCCTAATCCGTGATGACTGGTATTCTTATAAAAAGAGGAATTTGGATGGAGACACACACAGGGCAGATGGTGTGAAGACTCATGGGGAAGACAGCCCCCGACAGCCCCAGGAGAGAGCGGGACCTCCCCTCACCACCCTCAGAAGGACCTGACATTGCTGGACACCTTGATATTGGACATGTGGCTTCCAGAACTGTGAGAAAATCAATTTCTGTTGTTTCAACCATCCAGTCTGTGATACTTAGAGCAGCACTAGCAAACCAGTTAAAATGGTCAACTCCAGGCCAATTTTATGCCATTTATCTTCCCCTCAGCTGCTCACCCCGCCATTTGGAAGCAAATCCCAGACATTGTACCTACTGACTAGTAACAGTTCTAGGATGAGTTTCTAATCGGATTCTTTTTAAAGCTTAACCGAGTCTACTCTCTGAGGTGATGCACTTACCTGTGACTAGACATAGTCCTGGGGTGCGGGGGTTGCGGGGATGGTCTGCAGTCACTGGCGCCCTCCTGCCACTGGAGGGTTTCCTTTCCAGGGAGGTCTTTCTGTGTGCTTTGGGGGCAATATGGGTGCTTCCCTCTTCCTTTGAGGGGACCATGGATTTTTTTTTTAACCTCCCATCCCCCTTTAAACCAATATTATGGACAGCACGGGCCCTTGGGGTTCTCGGGACCATGGACCTTGATGCTGTAGACCGGTCATACCACAGACACAGGGTTCTTGAGGGGTGTCAGCGGGGGGCTCTGCTCTCCTCCCGAGGCCCTTGTTGTCCGTGACCACCAGCCTGAGCCCCTGGGGTAACAGCACCTGTAGTCACTATCCCCCCACTGGCCCCAGGATGAATACCCGTGGGAATAGAACTCCAGCTGGGGCTACTAGGAAAAATGAGGCACAATCTGCACACACCCCAGAGCCCTTCCTCGGGGAGAGACAGCGGGAGGGGACCTGCAGGAGGGTCAGCCCACAGGGTGCTCTCAGTCACCCCCTGGACACCTCCAGATGGCTCGGAGGTTCCTAGCACTTTGGTTGCTTCCAGGGAGCAGCTAGCCCAGGGCTGCCTCCCTCCACTCTGGTCTGTTGGGGTCCCCGGCGCCCGAAACCGCAGCCCGGGGTGAGGCCTCTCTGGGCAGAGCTGAGCGAAGCTCCGGATCTGCTCGGCTGTGGTGCACGGTTAAGTGGTGTCCCTGGCAAGTAATTACACCCAAGGCAGCTCAGTTGCACCCTAAGCAAATTAGGTGCTGATCCGAAGGTGTAATTAAGCACTAGTGAGTGCAATTTAGCAATTGCAAGCACCTTCCTCGCTGGGGCAGCAATCACAGGCTGAAAAGCTGAGTCGAAGACCTGTTTGAGGCCTGGTTTGCTTTCGGATCCCTCCTCGTTCCAAGGCTCAGCAAAGAGACACCTTGCAGCCAACTTCTACATGATTTCTAAATATTGGGGGCGAGCCTTTGGAGGTGTCAGGGTGCTAAATGTAATTAGCAATCTTTAGGAATAAAACACACAACAAGCCTGCTATTGTTTCCTTAATGATACGTCTTTTGATCTAAAACAGTCCCTTGGTGTTGGGGATGTGCTGATTAATTATCCCAAACTGTTCCTTTTGAAAGTTTGGGAAGGTGTCTCTTGACCTCCTTCTCCATTTCGAGGGAGCCGACCTATCGAGTTTCCTTCAGCGTTGTCATTACCTGTGCCGAGAGGCGGCTGTGGGGGTGGGGGGAGAAATGGATAGCTCCAGGCTGCAGGGGCCAGGCTGGCCTGCAGGCTTTCTGGGGCCTTGGATCATCACCCCAACAGGCCTGGATGACATCTTAGGCTGCCCAAGGGAGACAGAGCTGCAGCCCCTCCGAGCGGCCCAGACAGGGGCCCCTGGGTGAGGGCTGGGCAGGCCAGGCGGAGTGGCTGTGGCATTTGGCGGAGGTCTCTGGACCCTCAGTGGGCATGTCCTTGCTGCCACCCCCAATGGGCCACCCCTCGCTTTCTTCCATCCTCTCGGGTCTCTGAGTCCTCCCAGCAACCTCTGAGAAGCGCAGCATGGTCAGCAGTGGCATGGCCTGAGTATGCCAGGGTGCACAGCCTGGGCAAGGACACCTAAAGGGCTACAGCCAGGGAATGCCCAGGAGCCTTTGGTGTGTTGCACGCGGGTGTGTGTGTGTGTGTGTGTGTGTGTGTACGTGTGCATGGATATACAGGGACTTGTAAATGTCATATAGATGTGTTTGGGTGTGTATTTATAGGGGTGTGTGTGTGTGTGTGTGTGTGTATACCAGTGTGTGTTTGAGTGTATACAGGAGTGTGTGGGCATATGCATGTGTGTGCACAGTGGGGAGATGGAAGAAGGGTAAAGAGTTTTCCTGCTTAGCTTTTGAGAGTCTAGGCTCAGTCTTTGCTCACAAGGCTCTAAAGTGCTTCCTTTTTTCCTCTCACATCCCATTCTTCCTTCCTTGCCTTTTTGGGCAGGCAAGGCCCTCTATCTCCAGGAAGTCTACCTAGATTTCCTAATCAACCTTCTGGGGCCTCTCCCTAAATAACACCTGTCATCATTTCCCCATCCTGGCACTGCAAATACTTACCCCTCTCCAAGCAGAGACAAAAAATCAATACCACGGAGATCTTAAGAGTCAGAAAGTGTTGGGGGGGGGGTTGTAAAATGCACAGCTGCTGCAAGACTGGATTGCAGTGTCTTTGCTGGTTATTACGCATGCTCTGAGCTGGGCTCTGAGCTTTCTATTCATTCCCCACTGAACCCTGTCAATGATAACCATAGAGGTGGGGACTCACTATTCTATAAATAGGGCACTGGGCTCAGAGAGGTGCAGCGTCTGCCCCAAGGTCACACAGCCCATCCATGCCACAGCAGGGATCTGAGCTGTGGTACTGTCTGACCTCAGAACAGCCTTTCTGCAGCCTGCAGAGGTGAGATGAGGAGGCGTGGGGAACAGAAGGTTGGGAAGGGTGAAAGGAAGGTGGGAGGAGAAACTTGGCCAACCGGGAATGTTGGGAGGTAGCTAGGAGAGCAGTGAGAGACACAGGCGTGACGAGAGGCATAACGGAGGGTAGCAGGTGAGGCCAGGCAATCAAACCTTGGTTTTCAGAAGGAGGAGGGGCAGGGAGAATGCAGACCAGCCAGAGGGTCCTCGAGGTGAGCTCCCACCTGGCTGGGTGGCCCCAGAAGCCCCGCCCACAGGAAGCAAGTGACCCCTTCCCCCTTTTTTGGGTGAGGGGGGCAGCCCCTTCCAGGAGAGGAGAACAGCCTTGTCCTGGGCACACCTGGCTGCCCCCCTCGGATGGGCGTTGGGTTTCGGGGGAGCGCCTGATAACATGCCTGGGGCAATTCCCTGGGGAGGGAGCTGTGTACCATTCTCGGCTCCAGCCCAGTCCCTCTAACTGGCTCCCACCAAAAATCTACTTACTGTGAGTGCACAGGACACCTGTGTGTTGTCGGGGACACTGGGACAAATGGCTGCTGAATTAAATGACTGGACTGAGCTGAGGGTAGCAGGAAGATGGGGGCAGGGGCACACAGGGAAGAGCCTTTCAGGAAGAAAGGAGAAAGTGTCTTCTCTTCAGGGGCCAGTTGAAAGACAAAGTTTACAAGGCAGAAACAGGATCATTTCCCACTCCCCTGTCTGGGGGTGTCAGTCTTGGAAAATCTCTTAGGGAGGGGGGAGTTTAAAAACCTTAGCTGAAATGAATTACTTTGGCAATCAGAGTGTCCATGAGATACAGCTGCCCTTGGCTTGGAGCGAGAAGGTTCTGATCCTGGTGATTTAATTATGGTCCATCTTCACGAAACCTCACTCATGCCACTGGCCATTCAGGAGTCTGAACAACTGGCTACAGAATCCGGTGTATTTAGCGTGAGGAAGCAGCCTCCTTGACACGGCTCCAAGCGCCCGCCTCTGTGTCAGTGGCTACGTGGTAGTTTCCTGGCCTCAGTTTCTTCATCCATAAATGAGGACCGTGCTAAAACTGGCAACATGGAGTTGCTGTGTGAATTACATGAGTTCTACGTGCACTAAAAGCTTTTAAAAGAGCTGCCCCACTGTTCTGATTTCCTCGAGACGAGGGCAAGGGGAGAGTCAGCTCATGCGATGGGATGAGCCCTGGGCCGGGAGGCGCTGACTCCAGTTCTAGCTTTTTTTTCTGATGGCTGTGTGACTTTGGGCAAGCCCCTTTCCCTCTCTGGGCTGCAGTTTTCTGACCTGGGCAGTGAAGAAGGTAGACCAAAGGAACTTCTCAGCCTGACAGATCTGCAGTGTTTCTTGAACAGTAAAAGTCAAATAGCAGCCAACTTGGGGACCCCAGGAGAGGCGTGGGGTGGCTTCATCTTTGGCCTGGAGCTAAATGGTAGAGGCTCCCAGAAGCCAGGGCACAGGGAAGCAGAACTTCAGCAGGAGGGAAGAGGCTCCCTGTGGGCGGGGTGTGTCATTCTGTCCTCACCAGGCACATGTGTGCTCCAGAATGCTCTTACTGAATGAATGAATGAATGATGATTTGCCTATTAATTTTTCCAGACCTGGGCCCACTCTGGGCTCTCCTTTCAGGCAGAGGGCATGAGTTTTAGAACTAGGTGGTCTGTTTTGTCATTTGCAAAAAGGGCGCTTGTTCACCCCACAGGACTCCCTGGGGACTGAGTGTGCAGAGCAGGTGATTCTGAAGTGGAGGCTGCTTCTGAGCCTCAGCCCCCCCACTCGCACAGACACACGCCCCTACCCCTCCTGTTCCTTATCTCCCTTTGCGCAGAGGGGCCTTATCCCCTCTCCCACTGTGCAGCGAAGCAGCAGAGGCCCTAAGCGGGTGAGCCACTTGCCCCAGCGGTCACTGGCAAAACTGGGCCTCACGCCAAAACTCTGGGCTACCTGGCCAGGACTTGTGTGGCTCTGGTGCTCCCCATTCTGGCAAAGATGGATGAAATGAAGCATGTCAGCAGTTTCTCAGCCCTTCTCTACCTGCCCTGCGGGAATCAGCTGCAGTTTCCTCTTCTAAGGCCTCAGCAGCACCCTGAGCTGAGAGTGCTCTGGGCTGGGCCAGGCTTAAGAGACGGGAGGGGATCCCACCCATCAGATGGGCTATGCGTGTAGGAGGCTACGGCGCTGAGCTGGGGGTCCTGTTTAGGCTGCCTTCCAAGTAAGGTGGGCCAGGTTTCCTCTTCAGCATCTGCCACAGAGCCCTGACACAGCCCTCAGCTGGGGCCAGGCCCCAGTGATTAGGTTTGATGAGTGGACTTCAGAAAGCTCAGTGGACTGGGGCTGTCTGTCCCGGCCTGCGGAATGCACTTCCACTCTGGTCGGGGCTCTCAGTTTTGTATTTTGGGCCAACCAGCTCCTTTTATATCTATGTGGAGCCAACAAAGCCCCCCAGTGCATTTTATTGAGTTATTTTGAATTTGGGAGTATTAACAACCTGTGGTGCAAACATAGATGCCTTTAAGAAGAAAGGAGGGGGATCTCCCCGCTGGCGCAATGGTTGGGAGCTGCGCTGTGGAGCTGTGGGCATCTGTGACACCCGTGGGAGGAGATCCCCATATGGCACAGCAGACCTCTCCTGCCTCGCCCGCTGCTCCCCTCAGCAGTGTATTTCCGTTGTTCTGCCTGTTCTGCTCCCTACTCTGTCTCTGGTGAACCCTCTTGCCACCCCACACCTCTAGCCTGTACCCCAGCTTGAATGCATAAATAAATCTTTAAAAAAAAAAAGAAGAAAGGAGGGAATGAACAACACAGTGTGCAGGGGAGAGAGGAGAAAGCCCCGAGTTGAGTTTTGGAGGAGGGCTTGACTGTGTTGGTGACAGCAGGCTGCGTGTCCAAGGAGAGGCATCCCCCTGTGGCCAAAAACACACTGCCCCACAGAATTCTGTTTAAACCACTCAACAACCTGGAGAGGTAGTGATGGTTCCTTGGCCTTGTTATTTTGACTTTACAGGTCGTGAAACGGAAGCTCAGAGAGGTGCTGAGACTTGCTCAAGATCACACAGCAAAGACCAGGCAGGGTTGGGACTCAGCCCAAGTCTGTGCTCTCTTTCTGACCCCAAGCATTTCCCCAGAAGCCTTTTGTTTTCCCTTCCCAAGTTAAACATTAGTGGCGATGATGAAGGGCTGTGACTGAAGCCCCACCCAGACCCTGGGGCCCCTGTTTGTGGTCCACCCACAGCTCCCCTTCCAATGACTCTTGGCCTGCAACCTTTTGGGAAGACTTTCTTTGAGCTACTGGGGCTACTCTCCCCACGTGGAAGACTGAAAAGGCCAGAGAGTTAGGGCCCCTGGGGTGGGCTGCAGACAAGGAGTCGCTGGGCAGGGTTGGAGCCCAGCAAGCTCGCGGCCAGGGAGGACAAACTCCCCCGCTGTAATTCACCCTCCAGAGCTCTGGTGGGATCAGGCAGGTGTTGGGACCTCACCTGGGAAGGCCTCCTCGCTTCCCTTCTCTCCCTCCCCTGCTTCGCGGCCACAATCTCTCTTGGGAGCATTTCCTCGATAAATCACTTGCAGACAAATTCTCAAATTCTCAGCTGAAGGTCTGCCTCTGAGGCTGACCTAAGACAGGAGCAGGGCGCCAGGAGCAAGAGGGTGGAAAGCTGGGGTGGGGAGGGAGGGGATGCTCCCTTGCCAAAATCTGATGCTTGAGGGGAGCCCTTAATGAAGCCACGGCTGGCAGAGAGAGAGGTGCCGTAGAGGTACTGAGAAGGGGCTAGAATCTGGGAATTACAGGGGCAAGCAGGGGGCCAGGGAGGCTCCCGGCAAGCGGGCTCCCCAGCCTCAGAGTGACGAGCCTCTGTGCACACAAGCTGTGGAGCCCTTTTACCCCTCGCTCCACGCCCAGGTGCCGGCGTTTACGCATGCGCACACGCCATGCTCTCTGGGCCCAGGTGCCCATAACCAGAAGTGCATGTGCCGCGTGCCCACGCCTCTCGGCCCCAGGCGTCCATGTGGAAACACAACCCAGGAGGGACGCAAGATGTCAGGTGCCGGCCACAGAGGCCCGCGGCAGAAGGGAGGGACAAAAGCCCAAGTCCTTCCATTTTCCCTCCAGGAGTGAACTGCGCCCTTAGAGGCCTCATCCCCTCTCCTGAGTGACGGAGGTGGAAGTTGGGGAATGGCTTCTGGCTCTGGGCGGGGGCACAGACATGCTGGTAATGCCTTAGGTCCAACACAGAGATCAGCACGCGGGACCTTAATAAAGGGGTGCTCTTGGAATAAACCTACAAAGGAGTGAGGAAAACAGGGAGATTGGGCCATGATGCAATTGTAACAGGCCCCTAGATGGTCCCATGAGACCTCGGGAGCTGGCACAGCCCTTTGGAGATGTCCTGAATTATGGGGAGGGGCTTGCACTTGTGCATGGGTCCCGCATGGACGCTGGCTGCCTCATGGAGGCGTGTAACTGTGAACAAAGTTGCCTCCTCCAGACAAGCGCAAGTTCTGAAGAAGAACTCACCTGTGGGAATCTGGGCAGTTTGGCACAGCAGAGACCCGTGGTCTGACCATTCACCTCTTTCCACCTGGCATTTTTTGGTCACTGGTTTATCCAGTCTTTGGGAAGAGAAGCTGTAGAAAGGAATCCTGCCTGCTTAAGTCAACATGATTTCCTACGTGTTGGGCCCTTTCAGGCACTGGGGAGGACTGAGACATTAATAAACAAGGTCCCTATTCTCATGAAACTTCGGTCCAGTTTGAAAGATCCAGCTTTGCCTATGAAAAGTGAGTGAGTACGACAGAATTGCCATCATAATGGTTAATATTTCTTAAGCATTTACAGTGTGCCAGGACTATGCTAAGTACTTTATAAACATCAGCTCATTTATCCTTTCTTAACCATCCTTGAAGACTAGAGTGACCTTTTGCCTCATTTTTCAGATGGGGTCTCTGATTTTCCCATAAATGTGGTCAAATGAGGATTTTAAACTCAAGCCTTTGATTCCAAAGCCTGAGCTCTGAAGAATCACCCTCTGCTATCTATGCAGGAACAAAAATGGTGCTGGAGTAAGAAGAGAAGTGACAGGGAAGACCGCCTGGAGGTGGTTGGCACTGAGTCTGATATTGGAGCATCTGTGTTAGGGGAGTGGTATTTGTCTACTGCCACACAGATAGAAGGCAACCTCTACAAAATCCTCTCTTCTCTGAGAAGTCTTTCTAGATTAATCAGTGGAAATGTTACAGTTTAATGGTACTCCCACTTTTGAGTAGAAGAGAAATTTTCCTGTCTGCTCTCTTCAACTTTTACAGTGGTGTCCAGATTCCAGCAGTTCTATTCTGTTTCTGCTGTTCAGTAATACACTGGTGTTTAACAACTAGCTCTCCGGAAATAAAAAAGTGCCCTGACTTATGGTGTTTGCCAGTTTCTGTGGTGTAAATGTTTCCACCATGGCCAATTCATACTACTAACATGATGTCACTGCTGATGGGGTTGAGAGGAGTTGCACAATTTACTTTTGGAAGCCAGAGTGAGCTGGTTCCCTTGCAAGGAAGGGATTGACTCCTTAAGTCTCTAACATCTCTGTTGCCAGAGTTGAATTCTCGGGGCCCAGCTTCTGCAGTGTGGGTATCACACTGACAATCCGAGGACGTGGCTTTCGTTGTGAAAGTCAATTGCATGCACAGATCAGACATCTACCATCCCCACACCCCTGATTTTCTCCTCTCACATAGCACACTGCCCACTCCTTTCCTTTGTGTCTGAAGCTTCCAGGTCTGGGATGGCCTTGGGCCCATGCTTGCTGGGGCACTAGGCTAACCCCCACATGTAGAGAGCACTTTAGCACTTTCTACTTTGCAAAGCTCTCTTCACAGCCTTCTAGTATAATCCTCCCAACAGCTCTGAGGGGTGACCTTAGGGTGGGGGGTAACTTTCACTTTGCAGATAGACTCAGAGAGGTGGAAAGACTCGCTTGAGGTGACCCTGATGGGTCAGTGGTGGCCAGGCAGGGCTTCACAGGCCAATCTAGTGCATTTTCACAATGAGTATTCCAGAGCACGTCAGACATTAAAAACTGGCTTAAAAGTCACATGCTTGGAGTTACTCTTTTTGTTTGGAAATTTTTATCTTAAAAATTCTGCCAACTTATGCCCCATTTTTTTTCATCTGTCCTCTTTAACCTTTTGGTAGTAGGTAAAAACCAGGAGATTAAGGGAAAGAACAGGAAATGACACTTTTCAGAGGTGACTGAGCCCCTCCTCCCACCAAATGCTCATTGCTTATTTTCTCCCCGGCTTCTACCAAACCCCATCCCTGCAATAGCCCAGGTGAGGTAGGCAGAGGTAATATTTCAGCCCAAGGTGTTTCGGGTCGACAGCTTCTTCAGTCAAGATGACAAAGGTATTTATTACAGGAAATATCTGGTGAGGACTAGCTGTGTTTCTCAAAGAGACAGCAATAAAGGCAAACTTTTGCCTGGGGCTTTGGACTCCGAGGCTGATCTGTGCTCATCTAACTGAGCCTGTGTTAGCATTCCCGCAGGAGCAGGAGATGGCAGCGGCTCTTCTCAGCAGGAAGTCGTGAAGCCCAGGGTGAGGGAGGGAGGGCTACACCTGTGACTTCCCCAAAATGATGGGCTGTCTCTCAACTCCAAGATGGTGCCCTTTGTCTCCGCTTCCAGGAGAGAGGAACCCGCTGGCATCAGCTGGACTCACCATCCATCTGCACAGTCACACCCACGCTCTCTGCGAAGTCTTACCTGTTCTTTTCCAGAGCAGAGTTAAAATAGGAACAGTGAGATGAACTGAGCTTCCAAAACTTGCCCAGTGAGGGGATTTGGTAAAAGAAATCGGATTCCCAGTTCCCTTCCTCATCTAACTCAGTAGGTTGGAAGGGGTGGTGTTAACCTAAAAGCAGATGAGTGGATCAAGAAGATGTGGTACAAATACCGAGTGGAATACTACTCAGCAATCAAAAAAGATAAACTCATGTCATTTGTGGCAACATGGATGGCTCTGGAAGGGACCATGCAAAGTGAAATAAGGCAGAAGGAGAAAGATAAATACTTCATGGTGTTACCTATGTGTGGGAGAAGCCAAACAGAGGGGCGTATGCAGACAAACTTGAAAACGAATGCTTGAAAGCTGCCTATAGAGCTGAGGCATCCAAAGGGGAGGGCTGAGAAGGGGGGTCTTGAGAAAGCACAAAGGACAATGGTGGAGCACAGTGGGGACGCTGGCGGTGGGAAAGGTGCGGTGGCCACACCTGAGGAGAGGAATCCCCTGTTGTCAGAATATTAACAAAGGTGTAAAACTGGTACTTCACTAATGATAATGAAAAAGCTGTCATTTTAATAAGGCCACAGGTGAGTCATATGATAGGAGAAGTACGACTGGGTAAATCTGGCAGGTGTGACCACTGATACCGCAGTGACGGTATGTGTCTGAATCACTGCAGACAGAGCTTGTTAAAAAGAAAACACTGATCTTATCTGGGCCTGGGAATATGAATTTCCAACACCAACACCCCCCAACTCTCCCCACCACCAGGTGCTGTGGAGATAATACTTTGAGAACCTCTGGTGGAGCCTTTCCTTGGAGTCAGACTTAACCTGTCTCAGTCTCAGTTTCATCATCTGTAATATGGAGTTGTTCAGAATAGTTACCTCTTAAGGGTGGTTAAGAGGATTAGCTGAGTTAATATTTGAAAAGCTCTAGCAGTATCTGCACATGATAAATTAGCATCTTGTAAGTGTTTGTTCAATAGATAAACTAAAACACTAGCCTGGGTTATAGGCATCTGTTCACTTACACAGTCAGTATAAGTGACACTCGTGCTGGAATCATCTCGAAGAGCGGACCTCGCACTGGGGCGGGAGGCAGACACAATCCCTCCTCAGTCTGCCCAGTAAAGAGCAGAGGGTTTTCTGGGTATGGTGGATGTTGTCTCTGAACATTATTCCTGGGAACCCATATATCCCCCAGACCTTGACAACATAGTGATATGGTCCGTATAGGACACTGTCCTCCTGCCCAGTGTCCATCCTGACCTTAAACGCACGCCCGTCTTACCGGGGTTTGACAGCTGCCGCCTGTGGGCGGCGTGCTTGGGCGGGGCAGGCGCGGTGCAGGTGACGCCGCCACATGTCCCAGCACAAAGCGCAGTGCCCGGCTCGTGGTAGCTGCTCAGTGGCTCTGCCGAACGGGTGGGTGATGGTTGCTTGATAGCTGGAGGGGTGATGAATGGCTGGGTGGCTCGCTGGATGGATAAAAGGACAGATGGACAGAGCCTCCCTGGTGGCACAACGGGTTAAGGCAGCGCTGTGGAGCTGTCAGCGACTGCTATGAGAGTTCGATGCCCGGCTGGGGAGATTCCCACATGGCGCGGCAGACCTCTCCTGCCTTCCCCGCTGCTCCCCCCAGCAGTGTATTTCTGATCTGCCTGTTCTGCTCCCCACTCTGGCTCTGGTGAACCCTCTCACCGCCCCACGCCTCTGGTCTGTACCCAAGCTGTATGCAAAAATAAATAAATCTTAAAAATAATAATAATAAAAAAAGGACAGATGGACAGATAGAGTGATAGATGAGACCTGGGCCACTCACCAGTCGCGCCCAGGTGACCAGAGCAGTTTCCTGACAGGCTTTCCCGCGCCCTCACCCCAGCCTGGGCGATGGTGCCGACTCACTTATTCCCTCGCTTGGTAAAAGCTCTTCCGCGACGCTCTCTTGTAATAATTTTCCTCTGTGGATTATATATAAGCCAAACTCCATGCCTTATGAATTAATTTATGTCTCTATTTACAAATAATCAAAGCCACACGACTGCCAATCAGAATAGTTGATTAGCAGGAGATAAGAAGTGCTAATAAAATTTCAGCTCAAAGCAAAGAAATGCCACGTCTTACCCAGATTTACCTTAGGGAAATGTATGGTTCCTGCTAAGCTTCCAGAATTGCTGAAAATATACCACAGATGCACCTTCCTCAGAACTGCCTATGCAGAATCTCAGGGCTCAAGGATGCCTGATAGCGAAACCACGTAACGAGGGAGGAAATTCAGACTTAGCCTGGAATAAGGGGTCACACGCCTGGCCTGATCTTCCCTTTTGAGTTTCGTCTTTTGCTGCCTCCCATTGTCCTTGAGCTGTGGGGCTCCAGGGTTAGGGTGTGGACCCCCACAACCCCTGCTCATGAACTGAGGCAGGGGTGAGCTCATCAACCCTGCGTGATGGGCCACAGATTGACTTTTACGTGACCTTCCCAATTGATTATAATGATACTTTGAGTTTTTCAAGTTTTACTGTCTAGTTCTTAACGGTCTTTGTGAAGGCTCTATGTATAGATTCTAAAACTAGATATTCATCTACATATAATAGGGTGCTAAAATGTTACTCACCGGGGGTTACAAAGAGATTGGAACTAAGAGGCCAGGACAGAGATTTCTTTGAAAAGAGTGGACAGAACACAGTACATTTCCCATTTCACAACCTTTCCTGCCCCTGCCCTCCCTACGTGTCTGCCCCAGGGAGTAGTATTTTCTCCACATTTCAAGCCAAGGGAGAGAGATCAGGGAGGAATACTCAGAAAGCTTGACATATGGCCCCTAGAACTGGGGGCTTGGTCGTTGGCTGGTGGGGCAGTCTGACCCCAAATGGGAATGTCTGAGCTGGGGACCTTTGAAAGTCCAGGGCATGGATGTCGGGTAGAGAGAGAAGTTCCCAGCAGGGGTGTCTCGGGCGTCTCAGGCAAACTCAGAAAAAGCGGCCTGCCCGAGAGAGTGAATGCAGAACATTTTCAGCCCACAGCCCGTGATTCCATCAATGAAAGTCATCTTCTTTCTACTAACCGCTAAGCCATACAGCAATGGGGTAGGGGGAGCAGAGGAAAGGCCGGGAGATGGAGAGCCTGCCCCATCATCTCTGCCATGGCAGGCCTCTCCCTGCTGAAGCTGACCTGAGCTGGGGCCACCCCGTCCCTGAGTGAGGGCAGGAAAGGTGTAATTATAACCCTGGGCCTGACATTATAATTACTGCAGGAAGACTGTGCTTGGGCCTGAGAGTGACCACAAGACTGTTTGTCACCCCAGAGTGAAAAGATAAGTAATGGGCGCCCTGCCTGAGTTTTTAGCCCCAGGGGTTGGAAAACAAAACACCCCAAAGAGCTGGTCTGAAGGGAGAGTTAGACTTGATGGTGGCGGGGCAGGGGGTTGGAGAAAGTTGTTCAAAATGATGGTTACACAACTGCATTTATAGGGACATAAAGAAACATGCCCACGCAACTATGCATCTATTGATTTATAGCAATATAGGTATGTGTGACATCACCGTATGTATAACGTACATATCCATATGAACCAGCTACCATTTTGAGAATCCATTACTGCTTATGCGCTAGACCAACCATTTTCACATGTTCCCTTTAACCTGGATAACATCCCTATTTTATGGATGCTAAAACTGAGGATCAAGGAAATGAAATCTTTTATCCCAAGGCCACACAGTGGGCACAGAGCTGTAATTCAAACCCTCGTTCCCCTCGCCCATCCAGATTCCATCTGCAGCTGCCCCACTATGTGTCAGCCCCGAGCAGGCGGGTCCCCGCGGCCCAGGTCTTTCCCACGACCTTCGGTGTCCTGTACCTCTGTCACTGCCCGGTCTTTGAAGACCCCTTCTCTCTGCAAAGTTCCGTTACAGACATTGCCCCGCTCTGGGCCCGCTCTGGGCGCTGCTGGAGAGTCCGCCTCCTGTGCTGTCCGGTCCTGGTGGCTCTTCCAAACAAGGCAGAGTCACATGGACTGAGCAGTGCAGCCTCCAGGGCCAAAATAGGGCCGGGAGCAGGGGTCGGGTCAGGCGAGCGCGCGGAGACCAGCTCACGGCTTGGTTAGTCAGCAAAATCAGCTCCCTCGGCGGCCAGGATGTCGGGGCAAGAGCATCTCTCCGCGGCTCTCCCTGCCTCCCGGCGCGCTGTCCGAGGGCCAAGTCCTTTATCCCTGGGCTTCCGAGACCACGCACAGCCACTGCCGTCGGGTACCCATCTCGTGTGGCACTGTTGTGGGTACTGGCTGTTGACTTTATGGTCCTTCTAAAGGCGGCTGTGATCGTGCCACTGGGAGAGGTTGGGGAGAGCCGGGCCCTTGGCGGGCGCATGTGCGCTTGGCTCTGTGCGGCGTTCTTGCTGCCTCAACCTCCTCTGACTAACACCGGCTACATTTCGTTTTGCTTCGGGCTCACAAACTAGGGAGCCGATTCCGGAGGGGGTACCTTTGTCTGACAGACCCACGTGTCCTGCGTAGCACTCAGCCCCGTGCTAATTCGGCCTGTGTTGTGTATGACTGTGAGTGAGACTGTTAAATAGCAACGGACTGTGTGTGTGACGTGTGGCGACAGCGTGGGCAGCGTGAAGGGGGGAAGGGGTGTGTGTGTGGCACACGGGCCGGCCAGGGTTCTGCCCGATGGCGAGAAAAAAAATCACTATTAACCGGAATCGATCAGGAAGTTACTCTTTTCAACGGAAGAAAAAGGATAAAACATCCCATTCCTGCACCGGAGACGAACCCCAGAAATGAATCTACAGAGTCAAGCATCTGTCTGTAAAGCGCTGAAAACAGAGAAGCCGTCCCCTTGGGTGTGGAGTAACTAGCAGCAGGCATTTTACTAAAAGGATGGGAGGGAGGTGAGCGCAGCCACGCACGCTGAAGGGGCAAAGCAACCAATGGGGCAAACTCCCAGGGTGCTCCCTGCCAGGGACCCATCTGTCAGTCAGGGGCTGACCAGAAGGAAGAAACCACTTCAGGTGCTTACAACCCAGGGAATGTAATCCAGGCCACCGGTGGTGGTGTGGTGTGGGGGAGCCCAGCAGCCCAGCAGGGTTAGTGAAGCAGCTCGGTCCGCCAGGGCAGGAAGGTGCTCCCACCCGGAGCTGGAGTAACGAGGGAAAGAGACAGCTTCCCGGAGGCGGTGTGAGTGAGCCATGAGATCAAGGAGCGCCTGGCACATCTGCAGGGAAGGAGCTGCTGCCAGAGAACACCCCGGGCAGCCTTTGCACCCTGCCCGGCTTTCCACTGGCCAACCCAGGACGCTGTGCTCTGCAGCCTGCTGGGTCATCCTTGACGCAGGGAACGGCTGTAGAGCAGATCTGACAGCAAACAGGTCTGTACCGCACGGCATCCGGACAGGCTGGAGCAGACTTAATAGGACGGCTCCAAGTTATGGGAAAATCAGCTCGAGTTAATAACAGCAACACTAGCCATTTGTGGATGACTTTTGCACCCAGAGGCACTTGATTTCATGGACTCTTTCATGCCAATCCTGGGAGGTAGGTGGTCTCATCTCCAATTCACGGATGAGGAAACGGAGGCTCAGACTTGCTCACGTGGTAGCACTGCAGCTGGGGGCTAGATCTGCTTCCCTCAGACCTTAGCTTGGAGCCACCATCCTTTCACAGGTACTCCTGGGTTAAGGGAGGGGGAGATTGGCAAGATTGGAGCCCTCTGCCGATCACTCACAGTGTGGATATAATTATATTCAAGGTAACTGAGTTGGAACATGTCTAGAATCTTCACTATGGTTCAGCAAATTACTCTTCTCAGCAAATTCTTTTGTTGGTATCAAAGTTTCAAGTTAGTGGCTCGTCTAGGTGTACTTTTGGCCAAGTAGCTAAACTGGGCAGATTTTTCCTGAAGACTAATTGAGGCGCTGGTTCTAAAGTAGGAACTTAACTTGAACAAGTCTTATTCTGCATTGTCTTTTTAATTTTTTTTTTGGTAGCACTTGTAGTAATTGTGTAGTGGAATCTCATTATACTTTTAATTTGCATTTCCCTGGGGCTCATCATGTTGAGCATCTTTTCATGTGCTTGGTACCCAGCTGTACATCTTCTCCTGCGAAGTCTCTGTTCAAATCTTTTGCCCATGTATTTTTTTTTTGGGTTATTTGACTTATGGTAATTTTTTTTAAAATCTATTCCAAATGCGTGTTCTTTGTGGTATATGTTGATTCTTTTCTTATAATATGTTGCTTACCCTTTGTCTTTTGAATTTTAAAATTTTGATAAAACTCACTTTATCTTTTTATGATTAGTGATCTTTTTTGTCTTTTTTCCTAAAGATTTTTTAAAATTTATTTATGTATACAACAGCTGGGGTGTAGGCCAGAGGTGTGTGTGTGGGGGGATGGGTGAGGGGTTTAATTTGTTCTTCCTTAAATTGAAATCTTATAATTTATTTAAATATTGTTTCCTTTTTAATTTCAATACCAAAGTTATGATTTTCCCCTTAAGTGCTATTTTGGCTCTACACTACTGATTTTAATATGTTGTACTTTAACTATATTCAGTTTGACATTTTTTTTTTTATTTCTTGTGATTTCTTTTTTACCCAAGTATTTTTTCCTTAGAAATATGTGCTTAATTTCAAATACTTGGGAATTTTCCAGGTATCTTTTTGTTATTGATTTATAACTTAGTTATCTTGTGGCCAGAAAACATACTCCATATAATTTTCAATCTTTTTTGCATTTTTGAGAAATGTTTGATGACCCAACATCTGGTCTACCCTAGGGAATGCTCTACATACACTTGAAAAGAATGTGCTTTCTGCAGTTGTTGGGGGTAGCGCTCTGTAAATATAAATTAAGTCTAATTGGTAGGTCAGGTTGTTCAGATCTTCTGTATTATTATTGATAATCTACTTTTTCTATAAATGAATGAGAGGAGTGTTAAATTTACCAATGATAATTGTAGATTTGTCTACTTCTCCCTTCAGATCCATCAGCTTTTGCTTCATGTAATTTAAAACTTAATAGGTACACATTCAGGATTTTTGTGTCTTATTTATCACTGTGGATGCCCCCTTTATTTGTGACAACATTCTTTGTCCTGATGTCTAGTTTGTATGTTAATGCTATTTTATTTTTTATGATTATCATTGTGAAGGTGTATCTTTTTCTGTCCTTTTAATCTTGTGTCTTCATAGTTAAACTGTGTCTCTTGGACAGAATATAGTGGATTTTGACTCTTTTATTTAGTATGATATTATCTGTCTTTCAATGGTATTTAGATATTTAACTCTATTTAAATTCTTTCAGTTCTATTTAAATGTAATGTAACAATGATATGACTGAATTTAAGTTTGTGATTTTATTCATTTCCCCTTCATCTCATTTTTGTTTAGTTCCTTATTCCTAATTTTTCTTGGACTAGTGGAGTAATTTTTAGTACTTTGTGCTATCTTCTCTAATGGTATATTGGCTAAATAATTTCTTTTTTTCTCTAGTGATAGTTTAAAGACTTACAGTGCATCTTTAACTTTATCTCAGTCTGCCTTCAAACAATATATCACTCTATACAGTGTATGAATCTTATAACTCTCTGTAGATCTTTGGTATCAGTCCTTTTTTTCAGCTGTGTGGAGTGCAAATGTTTTTTCCCAATCTGTAGGATGTCTCTTTGTTTTGGTTATTGAATCTTTTGCTGTACAGAGGCTCTTCAGTTTAATGTAGTCCCAGCTGTTTATCTTTTCTTCCATTTTCTGTGCTTCAGGGGATGAGTCTTTAAAGTTGCTTCTGAGATGTATGTCATGAAATGTTTTGCCTGTGTTTTCTTCTATATATTGTATTGTTTCAGATCTTACATTAAGGTCTTAATCCATTTTGAGTTGGTTTTTTGTATGGTGTGAAGTAGTAGTCCAGTTTCATTCTTTTGCATATAGCAGTTCAGTTTTCCCAGCACCATTTATTGAAGAGACTGTCCTTGTTCCAGTCCATATTCTTTGCTCCTTTGTCATAGATTAGTTGTCCATATATGTGTGGCATTATGTCTGGGTTTCAATTCTATTCAATTGGTCTGCATGTCTGCTTTTGTTCCAGTACCATGCTGTTTTAATTATTATGGCTTTGTAGTATAGTTTGAAATCTGGAGTGCTTCCTAAAAGCAATATTGTGTGATCTCTTTTTGTTGCATTTTTCTTATGAGATCAACAGTCCTTTTTACAATGTTCCTTTACAAATTTCATTTCTTTGTTCTTTTTCTTTGTTCAAATTTCTTTTCAGCAATTTGATTATGTGTGGCTTAGTGTGTTTTTCCTGGTGCTCATTTTACTTGGGGTTCATTGAGATTCTTGGATGTCTGCATGCTTCCTGCTTTTCTAGTGTCCTGCTTCACAGATTCCAGCACTTTACCTTCTCTGAACTCTAATCTTTGTCTATTAATCCCAGTAAGTCCATAGACTCTGTTTGGGTTCCCCCTTTCTGTGCACTGTGTGTATAAAAAGTGCCCTCCCAATCACTCAGGCAGAAAGTTGAGTTTATGAGAGAGAACTCATCATCTTTATTTACCATTTCTCAGGCTTCATAGTCTACTGCCTGTTTTTCAATATCAGAACACAATTGTTTCCATACAGTTTCCTAAATGTTTAGGAAAGGAAGGCTAGTTTTCTAATCATGGCCACAGATAGAAGTTTCTTCTTTATTAAAACATTTGTATAATATTCCACTGTGGGTTACACCATAGTTTAGTGAACCAGTTTCCTACTGGTAGGCATTTATGGAGCTTTCTGCTCTTTTTATTTTGTAAACAACAATGCAGCAGAAGTCATCATACTTATTTAATTTCACACATGTCTAAAGACATCTGTATAATAAATTTCTAAGCATGTCAATGAGGATGCAATATATATGGAAATACACTTTTACACACATTAATATATATATTCTTTATAATTTGCTAGACATTTTCACATTGTTCTCGTGGAATTTTCTATTTACATTTTTATCAACATTTTCTACACTTTTCATAATTTTTTGATCTTTATATACTTGGTGGATAATTTTCATTTCTTTTATTATGCAACAGGGTGGTCAGCTTTTCATACATTTAAGAGCCATTAGATATGTTCGGTGAAAATACCCATTAATAACTTTTGCTCTACCCTTTATCATTATAATAAATCATGCAAAGAAAATATAAATTAATAAATAAATGAGAGGGCTGCCTTGGCTCTTTTAGGTCTCAGTATGCTCTGAAATTTAAAGCAAAACCACTCCAGAGCAAGTCAAATCAATAAAAAAAGCAAATAAGCCCTAAAAGACACAGATTAATCTTGACATTTGGAGCAGAGAGTTGAATCCAGGAAGTTGAAGTATAACAAAGATAAGTGTAAGGATTAATCCAGATGCAAATGGATAATGAGAAACCAGGGGAGTGTGGCTTATTGACATGTGCAGAACAGAACTTGTGGACTGATAAACTAGAATGAGCCCAGTGCCTGGGAAGAAATGCTGCTCCAATGTCTCTCTGTGAAGTCATAAATGCTGCTGCTGGGAAGGAGAAGTGTTTCTCTGTCCTGGCCTGGTATGAACTTGCCAGTGGCTTCCATCTTGGGCTTTGGGGCTGGGAGAAGTGGAAGCCTGTCCAGAGAAGGAAGTTCACATTGCTGATGGGACTTGAAAACAGCTCTTGGGAGAAGTGATGCAAGGAATTTGGGATGTCTGCCAGACAGAAGAGAAGGCTCAGGGACCCCATAAATGAGGTCCTAGGATGAAGGAAGACCTCTCTATGGAGGAGAAAGCTGAGGATTCAGCCTGTTTCAAAGGGGGAGAATAAAGATCTACAAGTAGATTGAGCGGGAGATAAATTTCAGCTCATTGTGAGGACTTTCCAATAGAGCTGTCCAAAGATGGTAAATGCTTCCCCAGTGAGTTCATGGACATCAGGAGCATTCAAGTACAGGCTACGTCTCCTCCACTGGGAAGGCATTCAAATATCTTGTGGCTGGTTGGGCCAGATGGCCTGCATGGTCTCGAACAATTCTGGCATTTGCTGAATTTTATACCCTTTCCACAGATGAAGAAAATTAGACGCCAACAGAATGATTTTCTGGGAATTAAATGACTGAAGAGAGGGTAAATCCAGGTCTAGAATCTATATTATGAAAGTTACTGGGGAGTTTACAAATCCATCTCTATCCACACAACCTTACATTCCTGACAAGTTATTAGTGAGGGGAAGCCATTTTTTTGTCAGCATGGACATACCTGGAATCTGGATTCGGGACAGCTGAGTTCTAATTCTGGTTCTACCATCCTCATTGGGCATGTCCTTTCATCTTTCTCAGTCTCATCTCCTTTGGACACCAAATGTCGTTGATCTCAAGTTGCACCCTCTCTGCCCAGCTAGTCCAGGGGAATGTCTCCTTCAGAACTCCTGCAGGATTTATCACCTGCTTCTGGTACTGTCTTCTTTTCCTGATGGTTCTCCCCCATGCGTGTGCTCCCGTGAATAAGAACCTAGCTATGTTGCTTGGCTGCGGGGAGCTCCTGAGGTAGTGCGGGCACTTGGCAGGTGCTCTCTTAAAAGCTTCTTGTTTTCTAACATCCCCTCAACTCATGAGTGGGATCTCCCTTTACATAAGCTAGGAGAAGGTAATAAATCAAGAAAGGTGTCCAGCAAGATGAAAAGAAGATAAGAGCATCTACTCTTCCCAGGGGGTTGAAATCAGCATGTTCCCTGAGGAAGGTTTGCCCAGTCACCTCAACACACATTCTGCTGTTTTAACCATTAGAAAGACTCTAATGATAAAAATAAGGCCTGGACCTGAGTCTCTGTTGGGCATGGAGCTCAGCCAGCAGCCCTGTCTTCAGCCCTGACCATAAGATGCCGGTGACTTTGGTTACTGGGAATGGGGAGAAATGTCAAAATAGGCAAATTAGACTTTTCTGCTCTGACAAAAGTAACCCCATCATGTCAGGGTTTCCTTCTCTGTGGGAAGATGGAACCACCTTTCTGGCCATGTCATCTTATTGCCATCTGGCCTATTGCAGTCTGGGATTAGGAGCCTCAGAGAGAAAGTGCTGGTCAGTCAGAAGGCCCACGCTGGCTGACTTCTTGGTCCTTCCAGCTTTGAAGTGACTGAGCTGGGGTGGGGGAAATGGAAAGGCGAAGAGGGATGAGGACAAGATGAAGAAGTTGTGACTGCCTGGAAAATTAAGTGCAGTTGTTCCCGTCTATCTTAGGAGTCGTCTCCATCCACACCCTTGTCACGGGTTCATCTGATGGCCACCTCCCTGTCCTTTGGCTTTGGGCTCAGCCATGGAACTTGCGTTGGCCAAAGGGATGTTTGCAGATGTGATAGGAAAGGCTCGTGGTCTCTCTCTCTTGCTCTTCTACTCTTGCTATGAGAAGTATGTGCCCTGTGTCACCACTGCCCTTTCTGTCTAAGTCCCAGAAAGTGACACATGGAAGAGAGTGATTGGCTGAGTCACAGGTCTGTAAGCAAGAAAAATGAGTCTTGGTTGTAAGTCACTGGTCTGCTGAGGTTGTTTGTTGTACAGTGTGATGTGTCAGTTGCTGACTAATATGGAGGTGGACGCGAGCACGTGTGTGGGGGAGGGTCCTGTTGGTAGAAACTTCTAGTTCTTTTCTCAGTATTCCTGCTAGGCCTGACGGCTCCCAACAAGCTGCTTTGTGATCACCCTGGTTCTCCTGGTGGTCTTCGTGCCCGCTTCCCCAAGTGGTTTATGGAATGTGGACTCAGGCAAGCCTGTTCTGAGTTACCTAGAGTGGTAGTTTGCTGCAGTAATGGCCCCAATGCATCGAATACCTCCTGTGTCAATGCTCTTGTGCCCAGAATACTCTGCACTTGGCTGTGTGACTTGTCTGGGCCAGCAGATATAAGCAATGCAATATAAGTAGGGTGTTAAATGGTCAAGTGCATTGGACTTACTGCTGGAAACTCATCTGCCATCTTGTGAAAGGGCCAGGTCAGTCTCCTTGAGGATGCGAGAGCTTGTGGAGAGAAACTGCAGTCACTCCAGTAGTCCCAGACACTTGCTCGAGGCAATCCTAGACCACCTGACCCAGTTGGGGCACCCAGATTGGAAGAACTGCCAACCAACCCTCAGATTCTAGATGCTAGTCATGTTTGCTGTTTATAGATACTTCATTTTGGTGTGGTTGGTTATGCATCAAGTTAACTCAGGCAACTGGAAAGTCAGTGGGGCATCACACTCACGCATACTTTCTGAGCACTTACTTAAGCTCCTGTGCTACGGGTTGGGCTTGAGATCTTGCCATGGAGACTAGTTTTGATTGTCAACCGTAGAACAAGAAGGCAGATGACATTGCAGGGGCTTTGTCTAAAGAATAGTCAAAATGCACCCCATGAGTGACAGGGGTTGACATAGCAGAGAGCAGGGCATCCAAGGTAGAGAAGAGCATGCCAAGAAGATATTGATTACACTGAGGGCAGAGGTCTGAGCTCCATGTCCAAGGGAGGCTGACTGTGAGAGCAACAGCAGGTGAAGAGGACCAAGGATCCTAGAACTTGCGGAATGCCTACTCCGTGCAGGAAATTCTTGCTCCATGACGGCAGTAGCAGGATAATGAGCATAATCCTTGACATCTGTTTAGCATCCTCACACCTGCATTCTAATTTCATTCTCATAACTCTGTGAATGAATGGGCCAGGTGTTCTTAGCTGAGTTTTATCAAAGTGGAGCTAAGGTAGCATGACCTGTCCTGGGTCATGTGGCCCCTAAGAGGCAAAGCTGGGCTCTGCCTGAGTCTAGGGCCTACTATGTATACCTGACTACTGCACCGAAAATTTTCCAGGACCTGCAACCCAGTCCTGGCCCCCTGATAGTCTTGGAAGGTCCTGAGGATGCAGGACCATGGGAGAAACAGCAAGCACTGGGGTTGAATGACAAGTGTTGGGTGTTGGTCAAAGCAGAGAATCAGGCTCAAGGGAGTTGGAGGGACAATGGAGGAGAGGTTTGCAGTGAGCAGAAAAAGACTAAACTGTTCATACAACCAACCTCTCCAGTCCCCACCCACCCAACCACAACCAAACATTCTTCTTCTCTTCTTCTCATCTACCAGTACAACTGTTCAACTCCCACCCAACCAGTCAACTACCCATCCACTTAACAGTTAATTAATATCCATCCATCCATCCACCCATCCAATCAACTATTTAATCAATAAACCCTCCAAATAAACAACCAACCAGTCAACCCATTGGAAGACAACCAAACATCCAGTTATTAATTAGTTCCTGTTGTAGAAAATGTAGGTACTAGAAACAGGGACATGTAAAAGTGATGCTGAGTCTCACTTGACTCTTTCATCCATCCCCTTATCCCCTGCACTCAGTCCAATAGCAAGCATTTAAAGATAACAACCATAAAATAGATTTCAAATCTGATTGCTTCTCTCTGTGTCCTTTGCTTCCTCTCTAGTCCAGGTCTCACCATTGCTCCTTGACTCCTAACATAGCCTTTGTTTGGTGCTTTTGGTTCTTTCCTGCCATTCTCCAGGCCCTCCATGATGGCACCCTCTAAACATCTACAATCTCATCGTCTACTGTTCCTGCCTTATTTGTCCTATGCTACCCTCGCTGATCTTTTTGTTAGACTCAAATTTGTTCCTGCTTTAGAGTTTTCCCACTGCCTTCCCTTCTGGGAAGCCTACCCTCAGATTTCAGCCTGGCTGCTGCCTCCAGGGGAGCCCAGTCTCAGCTATCATCAGAGAACCCCCCACTAGGTACCTGCTCCAAAGCTCACCTCCATTGTTGTCAAGGTCATTCTCTTGTCATTCTTTTTCATTCTCTTAATAGCTTAAGGAGGTTCTCATTCTTGAGTTTATTAATTTGTGTTTACTTGTTGGTTGTCTCCACCTTTAGAATAAGTTGGGTAAGAGCAGGGCCTCACTCACACACTGTTTTGGTGCCCAGAACAGGGTCCGGCCCTCAGGAAATGGTGGTTACTGATCGATGTCCACACTGGATGTCTTCTCTCTCTGGGTTTCTTTTGTCCGGAGTGCACTGGTCAGTGCGCCTGTGCGGAGGCCTAGTTCTCTCCCAGTGCAGGCTTGCTCAGTTCTTTGCCATCACCCTGCCCGCAGCCCCCTGGGGATGCCCACATGTGATGAACGCCAGGCATGTGCCTGGACAGGTGTGTGCTGACCAACTTCACGTTCAGGGTTGGCCTGGTGGGATGTTGGCTTCACCCGCTGGTGCACTTTGATGTGGTTTCCTGGCTGGGGGCAGCACTGCTCCCACCCACAGATGGTGGCTCATTGGTGCCTCTGTTTTTAGCCCCACAGGGTGATGGGGCCACACCCTGTCCAGGAGGCCGCACTATCTGCACAGCTCAGACACGGTGTCTCTCCTCCTACTCACTCGCCCTTTGGACATCAAGTCCTCTGTCCTTGTCCATCAATGTCAGGAGGTGCTCACAGAGGGACGCTCTTGTGATACTCAAATGGCAAGGACTTGTGGGCTGGGGGCATTTTAGGGAATGGGTGGGGGGAGGGTAGTTCTGAATTTTGCACAGTGTTGCTTAAAGGTTTCGAGTGGCTTCTATGGAATCACCTGGATGCTATTTCTTTTTTTTTTTAAGATTTATTTATTTATGCATACAAGCTGGGGTATAGACCAGAGGTGTGTGTGGGGGGCAGTGAGAGGATTCACCAGAGACAGTGGGGAGCAGAACAGGCGGATCTACCAAATACACTGCTGAGGGGAGCAGCGGGCGAAACAGGAGAGGTCTGCTGCGCCATGTGGGAAGCTCCCTGGCTGGGGATCGAACTCGTGCTGCAGTGGCTGCGGATACCTTCATAGTGCTGTGCTTAACCCGTTGCGCCACCAGGGAGGCCCTGGATGCCATTTCCATGGGGACATGCCCTTTGGCCCTTTGCTGGAGCTCGGCCCCTTGAGACTGCTGCTCCTCCAAAGAACTGTCCTACTGGCAGGAAGTAAAGTAGATGGAGCCAGACAGAGTCAAGCCTTGCAGGGTATGGCAGGGCCTCAGCCTGCTGGAGCCACACCCTAACTAGAGGATGTGCCCCCACCGTGAGCAGTGCCTTAGTGCTGTCCGCCTTGCCAGGAGCGCAGTTGACAAATATCACATAGTTCTCAGTTGTCACCAGTAGAGAAATTTCCAGATAGCCAAGTTTTCATTCAGTCTCCGATTATTACTTTTAATAGGATCATTTAAAAATTCAGCATCTAAGTTGTTTCCTTGCTGAGGAGCTCCTACAGAGCACGCTAGTCTCTGGACGCCAGGCGCAAGGAGTAGCAATGTTTCTGAGCTGTAACCGGAGCCCAGGGACCCCGAGACTTAGTGGGTCAGCTGCAGAGATTCAGGAACCATGGGTCTCCTGGCATAAAAATAGACTTTATTTTTTAGAGCAGATTTAGCTTCGTAGCAAAATAGAGTGAAAGACACAGATTTTCCATCTGCCCCCTGCCCCTCATGCTTCCCACCCCCCCGCTAGGGACACCCGCAAGGAGTGGTGCCTTTGTGACAACTGCTGAACGTCTGTGGATATATTATCATCACCCAGAGTTCATAGTTTACATTAATGTTCCCTCTTGCTCTCGCCCTCTCTATGGATTTATTTATTTATGCATACAAGCTGCGGTACAGACCAGAGGCGTGGGGCGGCGAGAGGGTTCATCAGAGACAGAGTGGGGAGCAGAACAGGCAGATCGACAGAAACACACTGCTGAGGGGAGCAGCGGGCGAGGCAGGAGAGGTCTGCTGCGCCATGTGGGAATCTCCCAGGCCGGGCATCGAACCCGCATTGCTGCTGCCGACAGCTCCACAGCACAGCGCTTAACCACTTCGCCACCAGGGAGGACTGGATGTGGTCAACTTAAAACAAACACCATCATGATGTCATTGCTCTGAAAAGTGGGTGCTCTGCCTATTCATTTGTCCATCCCCCCAATACCTGGAAACCACTGGTCTTTTTGCTCTCTCCATGGTTTTGTTTCTATCAGAATGTCAGAGTTGAAATTATATAGCAGGTAGTTTTTTGGGTTCGGTTTCTTTCACTGCAGGTTTTCCCATGTCTTGTCATGACTTGGTCGCCCATTTAGTTTTAGTGCTGAATAATATTGTGTTGTCTGGGTGCACCCAGTTTATCCATTCACCTCCTGAAGGACATCTTGGTGACTTCCAAGATTTGGCAATTAAGAATCCAGCTGCTATAAATATCGTGGTGCAGGTTTTGCGTGCACATATGTTTTCAATGCCTTTGGGCAGATGCCAAGGAGCTCAATTGCTGCATCGTACAGTGAGGTGTGGTGAGTTTTGTTAAGAACCCGCCAAGTGCTCTTCCGGAACGACTGTGCCACTTTGCGATGAGTGAGATGAGCGAGAGAGTTCCTGGGCCTGCTTTTACGGCTTTCGGTTTTGCTCTCAAATGTCATCAGATTGTCACTGACTCCGCTCTTTAGTACGCTGACTTGAATCACATTAATTTCCTTTCTAGTAAAATGGAAAAAAATGGTGCTTATTCTGTAGGTGTGAGTACTAGCTCCGCAGGCGCCCCTTGGCCCCAGCCATGCGTACTGCCCGTGGGGAGCTGTCTTGAGGGGTCAGATGGTCCTGGAGCGGAACCTGGCAGGAGTGTCTCCCCAACCTGGGCATAAGAGCTGGAGGAAGTTGGAGATGGCCATGGGGGGATCGCCCTGGTTTTTTTTTTTTTTTAAAGATTCATTTATTTATACATACAAGCTGGGGTACAGGCCAGAGGAGTGGGGCGGCGAGAGGGTTCACCAGAGACAGAGTAGGGTAGCAGAACAGGCAGATCAGAAATACACTGCTGAGGGGAGCAGCGGGCGAGGCAGGAGAGGTCTGCCGCACCATGTGGGATTCTCCCTGGCCGGGCGTCGAACTTGCATCGTGCACTGCCAACAGCTCCACAGCGCAGCACTTAAACGCTGCGCCACCGGGGAGGCCCTGTCCTGGTTTTTGAGGCATCAATTGAAGACAGACTTGAGTGAAGCTTTTCTGGAACAGCCCTGCCTTCTCCACACACAACTCAGGAGCCAACGAGTGCCATCAGGTGTGGCCCCCAGCCCGGGTGCCGGCCGCCTTTCCGCGGTCTCTCCACGCAGGTTGACTCACTGTCAGGAACACTTGCCTGGAGTCTCTGTGTCTCCTGAGGCCATGTGGCAGATGTGACATGGGAACCGCCCACACCTGGTGAATGCTGCGCTACCCCCTTCTGCACGTTTGTGAGCTTCCAATGCAAAGTTTCAGAATAATGGACAGCTTTTCTGAACAGCTTTCCGTGGTTCGGTACTGCAAAGTACATCCGGGGAATTTTGTGTCGCTCTGTCCCTGGCTGTCCAGCCCTCCCTGTAGGAGACACCTTTAAGAAGAGGTAGCCACACCTCCCAGCATCTCACACAAACCTCAGGAATTAAAGCAGAGGAACACACAGAAAGCTAGAAAGCTGAAGTCCTCCTCTTTTAGGTTACCTAAAAGGCTACCTCTTTTAGGTAACACGATATTCTGTCACTTCTTTTACTTCATAATATATCTTGGGAGATCTTCCCATTTCCATTCAGAGAAACTTTCTTGTTTGTTTTGTTTGCCACAGCAACATATTATCCACTGTATGATAGACCAGCTCTCTCTGTCTCTACATATACATGTTTTAAAAAACCTGGTCCCCTAGGTGGGCACCTGAATTTTTGGGTAGGAGTTCTAAAGATTTATTTTTATTTATTTATGCATACAAGAACTGGGATGTAGGCCAAAGGTGTGGGGAGTGAGAGGATTCACTAGGGACAGAGTGGGGAGCAGAACAGGCGGATCTACTGAAATACACTGCTGAGGGGAGCAGCGAGGAGACAGGAGAGGTCTGCTGCGCCATGTGGGAAGCTCCCTGGCCGAGGATCGAAACTTGAAACTCAGGCCACAGTGCTGGCGATGGTTTGATAGCACTGAGACTTTAACCCCTGCACCACCCGGAGGCTCGGGTAGGAGTTTTAAACAGAACCTAGGCTGTGCTCCCCACTGGCCTCATCCCTGCCACCTCACTCTTGGCAGGTGGCCTGCAGGAGCGGGGGGCTGGACACACCTCTGGAGAACCATTAGGGCAAAGAGGACGAGGGCCTGCCTTGGGGTGACGTCCCCACTCAGAGAAGCAGCCAGGAGACTCCGTCCGCGACCGGAGACTCACGCTCTGCAGGCGAAAGAGAAGCACCTGCCTTCGTAGCCGAGGGGAAGCTGAGCCTCCGTGGCTCTTGGGTTCCCGGTGCACCTGCTGCTGGAGGCTGGCAGGTGACCGGGGCACATCCGTGCCCTTTCTGCAGCCCTAACGAGTATGTTGCGCTGGGGTGGGGGTGGGGCAGCGGACCTGAGGTCTGGCTGTGTGGTGGGGTGACTGATGGCAAAACTTCTCATGGCTAAAGTCTCCTCTTTTTGGATACAGACTGAGGCTGGACTTCTGCTGTTCCATCCAACCTTGCAGCCTAGAGAGGACCCTATTTATTTGGCAACTAAACTCAGACGCATCGATATTGACATCTTTCTGTTGGCTGATGGGCGCTGTGGCCCAACAGCAGTCCTGGATAGGGTTGGAGGGGGGTCTTGCCAAAGAGGCACCCTTAGGAAGGAGTCCATCTAGCCCTTTGTCCAAATCAGCACAATACAGAGAAAAGTGTCCTCTGGGGTCACCCTTCTGTTCCTGAGGAGGTGAGCGCATTTTAAAGCACTAACAGGCGAGCGCTCTGCCCGCTGGAAGGCAGCACATTCTGCCTCTGCCCTTGGCACAGAGCCCTGGGGGGGTCAGGTCTTTGGCGTCAGGCAGACCTAATTTAAATCCTGGTGCAGCCACTTACAAGTTGTTGACCTTGAGTCCGCAACAGCCTCTCTCAGTCTGTTTCTTGATCTGTACAATGGTGATTCTAAGACCTAATTTGCACAATTTTATGAAAATTAAATGAGGGGTAGATATGAATGCCTGGCAGAGGTAGTCGTTCAAGCCATACGAGCATTTTCCATCCATCCCTGTTATCAAAACCAAGTCCGGTCAATACTTTACTTCTCTCTTTCCCATTTCTTCCTTGTCTGCATGTAAGCCATGCACATATTACTTAAATATTCTGTAATTAAGAAGCTGGAAAATTGGGCAAAAAAGCTCTGCAAAGCTGTTATTTCTCTTCAGGTTGAGAGAGAGAGAGAGAGAGCGAGAGAGAGAGAGAGAGTGTGTGTGTGTGTGTGTGTGTGTGTGTGTAGTGTGCGTGCACGCGTGTGTAATGAGATTGGATGGAAGCAAGTTTAACACCCCCAATTTTAGCCCCAAACCTACTATAGGTACCATTATCTCTGTCTCCTCTTTGTATCCCAAACGATTTATTTTAAGGCCTGCTATAAAAGCAAGACATGGCTTAATTGTCTCGCTATAAAATATGTAAAGTATTACACTATTGGGGCTCATTAGCTAAAGCAGAGCTGCTGTTTAGTAATCCATAAGGTGATACTTGTTAATGAACGCTGCAAATGATTCTCCTAACTACCTAAAGAGTAATAATAGATATGTCAGCTCGAACAAACAAGTCCCCAGTCCCCAGGGGGCGTGGAGACACTGGATCATAATTAGACCGAGGGGCAGAGCAGACACTTGTATTGGGGCGGAGATGGCTCTCTGCGTGCTTTTCCGTCATCCTTCCAGGCCTGCAGGTCAGCGGCCCTGCTGTCCGATCTTTGTTTGGGTGAAGACCATTCCCTGCTCGCAGTGGAAGTTGCCACTGTACTGAGAGTCCAAGTTCCGACCCCCAACATGTCGGGCAGCAGCGTCCTAATTTAGAGGCCTTTCTGGCAGAGGGGGATTTTCTGTGGCTCTCGCAATCCCTTGAGGCTAAAGCTTCAGCTCGTTATTATTATCCACTCCATGTCTCTGAAGTCTGAAATAAAGGAGGGGAGGCGTGGGGGCGGGGGAGGAGTCTTGGGCACTGGTGTGTTGACAGCCATTTGGTCCTTGGAAAACAATACGGCAGTTTGTCAAAAAAATTAAACCTGGAATTTACCATATGATCCAGTAATTCCACTTGAGTATATATCCCATTGTATTACAAGCAGGGAGGTGCACACCCGTGTTCATAGCAGCATTATTCCCAGTAGCCTAAAGGGGCAAATAACCCACTGGCCCATCAGCAGGTGAATGGAGAAACCAGACGCGTCAAGTACAGGCACTGGAACATTCTTCAGCCTGCGAAAGGAATGAACTTATGATACGTACTACAGCAAGGCTGGACCTTGAACACGTTGTGCTGAGTGAAATATGCAAGGTGCAGATAGATGCTGTGACTCCCTTAGGTGTGGCTCCTTGCACCGTCACCTTCAGAGACAGAAAGTAGAACAGTTATCACCAGGCCTCCGGGAAGACAGGATGGGGAGTGACTGTTTAGTCGTGCAGAGTGTAAGTTTGGGGTGTTAAAGAACGTCTGAGAGGTCGCGGCTGCATGACAATGTGAGAGAACTCAGTGCGGCTGAGCTGCAAACTTTGCAGGGAGACCACGGTCAGGTCGATGGGGTGTATATTTACCACACCAGAACGAAAAGCCAGTTGGCCCTAACTCAGGACAACACGGTACCCAGGCGTCAGATGAAGCCAGGAACAGGCCACTGTGCCTTGACCCAGGGGCACAGGCAGGCTAAGGGGCTGGCAAGCACCTCAGAGCTTCCTGGGCGGTGACCCAGGCCAGGCAGGCAGCTGTCTCGGTTCAGTGTCACAGCCTTTGTTCCTCGCAGATGCTCTTGGGATCAGTGACGTCTCTGTTCTTTGCTCCAGCTCTGACCGTGTCTCTGGGTCCCTGGCCCACACTGTGACACCTCAGCAGGGGACATTTCCTCTCTTGGTTCGTTTTTCACTTCTGAGACGAAGGTTCTGGGAGGGAGGCTCACGGAGGCCTCCGAACCCTAACATTCTAGAAAGCCGGGACACCCCAGAGACCTCGAGAACAGAAGGAGCACCAGATCCCGGGATGGGCTCTTGCAGAGCTCCCAAGGAGGTTGGGGTTGAGGGGGAGGGGGCCTGGGGACCTGGGCCAAAGGAAAGCGTCACTCTGGATTTTTGAAGTTTCTACCTGAAAGTGGTTAAGATCCAGGACTCTGGAGACCAACCAGAGCACTCACGGCTGGTTTGGGAGTGTTAATCTCACCAAAGCATCAGTTTCCCCACCTGAAATAATGGGACTCGCCTCATAGGGTCACTGAGGAAACTAAATGAGATAATGTGAGTAAATGCTTCATTTGTGCCAACATATGGCGACTGCTGAGTCATCGGTGGTGATCAGTGTCATTGATCAGTGTCATTAATCCGAGGTGTTCTCTAAGTGGTAGACTCACCACGTAAAGAAATGGCTAAAGGGAGGGGCGTGTCACATCATGGCAGCTTTCAGATAACAGAACGAGGACGGATGATAACTGAAAATCACCATTTGGCAATCAGTTGGGATTATAATTGTTTCAGGCAAGAGACATTCATGGATGTTAAAATCAGGGCTTGAAATGATGATGAGAAACAGAATATTTACAGTTTCAAGGTCTCTCTCCACAGAATTCTTATTACTCAGAGGGGACAGCGGTAGCTCCCTGCGGACTTGCAGACGCCACGTGAGCTAAGGACCAAAGTCAACATCACCAGTAGCAGAGACAAACCCACACCCAGCTCCCGACTGGGGGGGCTGAGCAGGTGTCAACCCATGTGGGTCCTGCTCAAGGGCATGAGAGGAACCTGACCTCCAGGAGACATTAGGACGTTCCACCGAATAACTGCTTTACTCTTTGCCACTGTTGCCACCGTGAAAAATGAGAGCTGAGGGGCCTCCCCGGTGGCGCAGCGGTTGAGCGCTGTGCTGTGGAGCTGTCGGCAGCGGCGACGTGAGTTCGACGCCCGGCCGGGGAGAATCCCACATGGCAGAGCAGACCTCTCCTGCCTCGCCCGCTGCTCCCCTCAGCAGTGTGTTTCTGATCTGCCTTTTCTGCTCCCCGCTCTGTCTCTGGTGAACCTTCTCGCCGCCCCACAGCTCTGGCTTGTACCCCAGCTTGTATGTATAAATAAAAAATAAATCTTTAAAAAAAAAAAAAGAAAAAAAAAAAAGAAAAATGAGAGGTGAGGATGGCTCCAGGCCGGAAGAGACACGATGGATCAGTATGCGGAGCTTGTCATCCCGGATCGGATATGGGATCAGGAAAAGAACATTCGTGGGTGAAATCTGAGTCGTCTGTGGGTTAGATAATGGGGTTCTTCAATGTCAGTTCCCTGGTTTTGATAATGGCACTAAGGTTCTGCAGAAGACTCTTCTTTCTTACAGGAAGTATACACAGAAGCATTTAGAGATGAAAGGACGTGATCCCTCTGCCTTACTTTCAGAAAAATATTAAATCTATAGCACACAGTTTGCCTGTGTGAGGAAGAGAATGACAAAGCAAATTGGGAAAGTGTTAACATTGGGGAAGTGGAGGGAAGGTACAATGGAAATTCTTTCAATGCTTTTGCAACGTTTGAAGTCTGAAATTATTCCACAATAAGAAATTTTAAATAAGCCAGAAAGAAAGAAAAATATCGAATGGTTTCACTTATAACAGGAATATAGGGAAACCAAAGAAGAGAGAGACACTCAACGAGGGGGCCGGGGCGGGGGGTGGGGGGGG
>PVIJ01016170.1:0-33667 GCA_004024925.1 Scalopus aquaticus
TTGGTAGGATTGCCATTTTGATAATGTTAATCCTTCCAATCCATGAGCAAGGGATGCCTTTCCATCTTCTTGTGTCTTCTTCTATTTCTTTCAACAGAGTTTTGTAGTTTTCTTTGTATAAGTCCTTTATGTCTTTTGTTAGATTTATTCCTAGATATTTGAATTTTTTGGTTTCAATTTTGAAGGGGATGGATTTCTTCTTGATGTGAGTCTGTATTGCTATGTATTTCCCTCTTAATACTGAAAAGCTAGGTCTTAAGAGGACTTGCATCTTCCTTTACTGCCCTGAGAAAGTAAGGAAGCTGGTCAAGTCTACTGGAGGGCGCAAGGTCACATGGAGAAGAAACATGGCACCACCGCCAACAATGAACATTGATCATTGAGCATGGAGGCGAGATTTGGACCTTTAATTCTGACTTGAGTTTTGGCTGAATGCAGACACGTGGGTGAGCAAAGGAAAAACTGAGACTGTCCCACCCAACCCACAGAATCACGTGGAATGACAAATTATTATTGTTTTAAGTCACTAGTTTTCAGATAGTATATAATAACAATAGTAAAACTGAAATATGCATGAAATATTTTATGGAGATTGTATATATAGTTTAACAAGTTGTTCTTTTGTTCATTTAATAGTTATCATGTGGCTACTATGCACTTTTTGCTAAGGGCTCTAGGAAATAAAGGTATAAATAAAATATGAATACTGTCATTTGAGTAGATAGTAATTGAATAGGGGTGATAAATACTAAACACTAAATGTAAATATTTTAGTTAATCTAAGATTAACTCATACTTGGGAGTTGGGAATTAACTCATAATCTTTAGGACATGTCTTGATCAGTGAAATACTGCAGAAGTGATGCTGCATGAATTGCAGAGCCTAGACCTTAGCAGACCCCGAAGCTCTTGTTTTCATTTTCTTGTCAGTCTGTGACTACCAGGCTGTGGGGCAGCCCACAGTTAATCCTAAACCTTTAGTTAATCCTAGGATTAACTCATACTTGGGAGCCTTGGGAATTCAGAAAAAAGCATTTATGAGGATGGTCCTATTTGAAGTAGGGCTTCAGAAATGGAAATTACATGTAGGTATTGGGCGAGAGGGATTTCATTTGAAAGGACTATTTTGTGCAAAAGTACATATAGAAGGCAAGGATTATATATGATGATAAATTAATCCAAATAATTGGTAAAGGGGAGACAAATGAGAGAAAATTTCAAGAAAAAGTAGATTAGGTCATGATGATGGAGTCATCAAGTCTTTGTATCACATATCCCTTGCCAAATTACAAGCCAATTAGTTACTTAAAACAGCATAATTTGGGGGCCTCCCCGGTGGCGCAGCGGTTGAGCACTACGCTGTGGAGCTGTCGGCAGCGCGCGATGCGAGTTTGAGGCCCGGCCGAGGAGAATCCCACATGGTGTGGCAGACCTCTCCTGCCTTGCCCTCTGCTGCCCTCAGCAGTGTATTTCTGATCTGCCTGTTCTGCTCCCCATTCTGTCTCTGGTGAACCCTCTTGCCGCCCCACGCCTCTGGCCTGTACCCCAGCTTGTATGTATAAATAAATAAATCTTTAAAAAAAACCCAAAAACAGTGTAATTTGTTGTTTCTCCCAGCATTGTGATTGGTAACCAGAGCAGTTTGTCCACTAGTCTCTCCTGCAATTACTTTTTTTTAAATTGGAATTATGTTGCATTATAACATAGAAGTATATTACATGTGTATCATTAAGATACAGCATGTATATATAGTACATTACATTCACCATTAAATGTCCAGTACAATTACTTTTTAAACTCCCATCATGTTGGTGACCTGATCAGAGCTGGAGAGTCCCAGATAGCCCTACTCTTGTGTTAGGCACTTAGTGCCAACTGTCAGCTGGGATATTTTTCTTTTCTTCTGCATGACTTCTCATCCTCTCGTAGACAACACTGGGCCGCCCCACAGCCTGGTAGTCACAGACTGACAAGAAAATGAAAACAAGAGCTTCAGGGTCTGCTAAGGTCTAGGCTCTGCAATTTATGCAGCATCACTTCTGCATTATTTCACTGATCAAGACATGTCCTAAAGCAAGGTCAGATTTAATGACATGGAGAAATAGATTTCACTCTTAATGGGAGATACAATGATATGTTGTAAAGGGGCATGAACATAGGGAGACTTGATTTATTGACAGTTGCTATAATAAATGATCATACCACAAAACAGAGTTTTCTTAAACAGTGAGAAATCCAATGACTTTTCGAACCTGAGAGTGACATATTGCAACTATGTTTTAAGGAATATGAATATGGCCTTTATGAATGGATTGCATTTATAAAGACAGACAAACCAAAGACCAAGCACCACATCAGGAGACTTTTCTGTTGTTTGGGTCAATATAATATATGTCTGAAGTAGGAAATGTACATTTATCTATGAACAGAAGTTGGTATTTAAATATAATATAGTAAGTTCTTAAATAACATGGATTTAAAGAAAATAATTATCTTCTTATTCTCTTTTCTATGGAAATGTAAGAATTATGCATGCATTGTTTACATTTTCAAATATGTATTATTTAAAATAAAATTAAAGACCTACTTCATAGAAATGTATATTATCAAGCAAGTGTGCTCTTTGTTTGTTTTAAGGCTCCATCTCAGTAGTCATATAATTTGCCTGGTTATTATATTACATAGAGGCAGCTGAGCAAATAAACTGATATGAGTCAGCTCAAATGACCTGGTAGATCCCCCAAAATTCCTTAGCATAGGACAAGGGCAATTTTACTGAGCCATTCTGGAAACATGGAGTTAAGAAAGAATGGAAAAGTACAATAGAACAATTTTGCCCCAAAAGTAAAATGATGACAAATACCCTACTGTTTCCATTCTGTGTCTAGATGCCTCTTCCTGTGTAGCTAACCGTCTACCAGCTTACAGTCTGCCTTAAGAAATATGGTGATGGTACATGGGTGAATTGGTGATGGGGAATTTTACGGGGTCTACACCTGAAAGGAGAAAGCATGCATTGTACAAAAAGGAAGAATGATGTAAAATATTTATAAAATAAAAATGATTTAAGATAATTGAATATTTACATCATATAACTTAGAAAAAATAGGCACTCATCTTAAAATGTAAGAAAAAGGATTGAATATTACTTCTTCATTGTCATAATAATAGTAGAACTTTATCTGCTTCTTGTGCATAGAAGGTGAAATGAGTGTTAAATTCTATACTGACATTTTGACAGTATAATTTACGTACCATAAAATTCACTCATTTTAGTGTATATTTCAACCACTTTTAAATACATAGAGTTCTTCAATCATCACCATAATCCAGTTTAGCACATTTCCATCACCTCTTTCTCATCATCAAACCATACAACCATTAATTTGCTTTTTATCTCTTTTCTGTACATATAAACAGAACCAAATAACAGGTAGTCCTTTACATCTGGCTTCTTTTACTCAGCATGTTTTTGTGATTTGTGTGGTAACAAGAATCGTTATATTATTTGATTCCTCTTTGCTTGCAGAATAGTATCCCATTTTATAATGATTTTATTTTGCAAAATGTCTCTCCCTCAGACACTGCAGAACGTATATGTGTCTATCTTAGGCTCACTTTTTAAAAGTAGCAGTGCTATCTCTCATGGTATTTAACAACTCTGAAGACTTCAGTTTATAACTATTTCTAAGCTGTTCCCTAACTTTGATACCATTGAAGGGTTTGTACAAATGACTTATCCAGATAAAGAGTTCTTTTGTGAGACACTTGGCAGTTGTTTTCTCCTCAAGGGTTTCTACCTATGTGCATACACGCGCGCGCGCACACACACACACACACACACACACACACACACACAGTAAAATGTCTACTATTAAAGAAAAAAAAAAGACTTGGTCTTTTGAAAGGAATACATTTAGTAATTTGTGTTCTCTGTTTCCTTGCTTCACATTCAATATTTTTGAATAAATTATGAATGAAATACAGTTTATTAATTTTATATGCCACTGAAATATACTTTGTGATATTTTGGTTTTGCTCTTTTATAATTTTTAAATTATTTAGGTAAAATTGCTTTACAACATTATCTATGATTTAGAGATACAGGATTGTAACATTCAGGTGTATATTATGACACCATACCCACCAGCAAAGCACTGAAAGTTTTCCACCATCGTTCATTGTACCTCCTCCCCACTTTACTCTCCCCCCCATCTCCCTTCCTGCCTTTCTAGTAGCCTCAGTTGTACAGTCATATTTCCAGTGTTTGTTTCGTTTTTTAATCTGCTCCTTTTTTTGCTACTGTATATTCCACATTTTTAAAAAAATTAAATATATATTTTTATTGTTATTTATATCTTTTACATTTTGTATTCCCCTTGGGTAACCCACCACCAATTCACCCGTGATCCATCTCCGTGGTCCCTTGTGTCCTTTTCTAACTCCATTTTGTGCCTTTATCCTCCCCCTCCTCCCACCCCCCCAAGTGTCTCTCTCCTATTTAGTTTCCCTATAGTCCTGTTATAAGTGAAACCATTCGATATTTTTCTCTTTGTTTCTGGCTTGTTTTGCTGAGTATGATCCCCTCTAATTCCATCCATGTCGCTGCAAATTGCATGTGTTTATCTTCTTTGTATGCTGAATAATATTCCATTGTGTATATGTACCACATCTTCTTGATCCAATCATCTATTTTTGGACATCTGGGTTGCTTCCATACCTTTGCTATTGTGAACAGTGCCGCAATGAACATACGGGTGCATGTATCCTTTTGGATTAGTGTTTTTGTGTCCTTTGGGTAGATTCCCAAAAGTGGTTGGACCAGTTCACATTCCCACCAGCAGTGTAGAAGAGTTCCTTTTTCTCCACATCCTTTCCAGAATTTGTTATTGCCTATATTTTTAATGTGTGCCATCCTCACAGGTGTGAAGGGGTATCTCTATATTCCACATATTAAGTGAAATGTATTTGTCTTTTTGACTCTGACTTATGTTGCTTAGCATAAATCCCCTCCAGTTCCATCCATGTTGGTGATATTTTGCTTATAATAGTGACTGTTAATCAAAATAATATATCTGGTTATCTGATTAATGATAAAAGACTTAAAAATTTATTTCCTTGCAATATGCAGCCTTGTTAAATAGCTTCATAAAATGTACTTTGGCTTTCAAAAGAGTAAGGAAAAATAAGGTGCTCCATTTGAATGTTTTAACCTTAATGCATATTTGTTTCTTTAGCATTTGTGGAATCCAACATCTGGAACGAATAGGAAAGAAACTGAATCTCTTTGACTCCCTTTATTTCTGCATTGTTACCTTTTCTACTGTGGGCTTTGGGGATGTCACTCCTGAAACATGGTCCTCCAAGCTTTTTGTGGTTGCTATGATCTGTGTCGCTCTTGTGGTTCTACCCATACAGGTAAACATGTTAAATTTTATAGAATTTTGCAAAATTTTATAAAAACAAATCTTCCCTGTTTAATACAAAATGAAGGGTGATGTCTTTAATCTAATGGTGATATGTTACCACATGTTGCTATCACATCAGTTAATTTATATTGTTTCATATATAGCTTTTTACATTATATTGTAAACTGAATTTTTCTCCAGTCTTAACTCCAAGCTCGCATTTCAATTTTTCAAAATGTTTTTCCTAAGTATACAGTATTTTACTATATTATTACATGTAAGATTGTAGGATAATATTTTAAATTATAGAATGATAATCCAGGAAATAAATTTGTGAGAGTTGATTTCTCTTGATTTTTGAAGTAATATAATAACCATTTATTGTAACAAAAAATGAATATTATCTTGATCAACTAAATCAAACAAGTTCTAAAGATCATATGTAATCACTCTAAGTATATAAAGAGGTTGCAGAGGGAAAGAAATATAAAATGAGACTAAAGGTAAATAGAGCACTCTCGAATTCTTCTATACTGAGCTCTGAGTTTCATGGGTGGACAGGACAGAACCAGGATATGGCTACTACAGTTGAAATTTGTAAATATTGATAAAGAACTTTTGGTCACAGTGTGTCTAAATATACTTTCTTTGTATACAAAAATGATCTTCCCATTTTTGTCCAGTCTTACATGTCTTCCTTCTGTATACTTGCCTTACCTGTATGTCTGATTGCATGAGGTGTGGATTGAACTTTACAGAAGAATGTGAAATAATGTCAATGAGGTTGCCTGTTTGACCAAGCACATGGCATAATAAGACTGCATACTCCGCTGGACATAAAGCAGAGACACGAATCTGTTAGTGCTCTATTATGAGATAATAAGAAAATCATATTAATGTTTCCTTAGAGACCTGAAGCCCCAGGGGGATATTAGCAACCTCTGCAATAATCACATGAAGAGTCTGTTGTTGAAGAGAACACAAAAAATTTGAATCTCAATAAGTTACATCTAAGCAATTATGTGTATCTAATGGCAATGATGTATTGCATTGATTTTTATTTTCTTGTCCAGAGTTTTTAATTTGCATGTTGAAAATACTTTGCAGGTTGAACAACTGGCATATTTATGGATGGAGAGACAAAAGTCAGGTGGAAATTATAGTAGACACAGAGCTCAAACTGAAAAGCATGTTGTTCTGTGTGTCAGCTCTTTGAAGATTGATTTACTTATGGATTTTTTAAATGAATTCTATGCTCATCCAAGACTACAGGTATATTTAAATTATATCATGCTCCCAGTGGATCATACTTACTAACATATTGTCAAAGTCAGTTAACTGATGTTGCAGCCTGTGTTCTGGGGATTTTTATTTATACATTCAAATTTAGAAAGAGTAAATGAAGAAATACAAATATAGCCAGGAACATAGAAAAAAAATGCTGCAGGAATGCACAGTATTTTAAGTTTCCTTCTGTATCTACAGAAAAGACAGATGGAATTATGTTAATGCTACAAAGAAAGGTTTTCTTTGAATTAAGAGGTTTGCTTTTTCTCCCTTGCGTAGGGCATAAGTGATATTTTTGTGAAACAGTGAAATGTAACATGAACTAAAACAATGAAAAAATCATTTCAATATCATCTGTTCTCTTGAATAGTTCAGGAGTTTATCAAGTGTTGGTGATGGAAATGTGGAAATAAAGAAGTTCCAGATTTCTTTTTTTCTTGACTGTAACTAGATTCTTATTGTAACAATACGTGACAAAATATTGGAGAATAACTAACTGAATTGAGAACATAAATTCAGAAAAATGTCCATGTGATAAAATTCTTAGATACTTCTTTCACTTGTCACTATTCGGTGCCAGTTTAGTCTTAGGTAATTTCATTTTCTGCTGAATGTATTTAGTCCAGTCCATAGAGAAAAAAAATATTTGAATAGCCTATATTTCCTCAATAAATATTTATCAAGAGAATGGAAAATCCTGAGATCAAAACAATACTGAGTATATCTAACTCACTTAGCATAATTACCTTAAGATCCTTTCATTTGTCCCAAAAGCACCTTTTAATCTTTTTTAATAGCTAAATGAGTAGTATTCCATTGAGTATATATTCTGTAATTTATCTAGTCATTGGTCCATGGGGATTTAGGTTGGTTCCATGGCTTTGATGCTGTGAATAATTTTGGTATAAATTTAGGGATGGATAAATTTTTTTTTGTATTAATGCTTTCATATTCTTTGGGTAAATACCTCGAAGTGATATCGCTGGAACAGATGGTATTTCCAGTTTTAGAGGAATCACCATACTGTTTTTCATAGATGTTTCACCAAATTACACTCTCACTAACAGTGGATAAGTGTTCCTTTCTCTCTACATCTTTGCCAACATTTGTAGTTTCCAGTCTTTTTGATACAGGATATTCTCACAGGAGTGAGGTGATATCTCATGGTTTTGATTTGCATTTCCCTTATAATAAGTAATATTGAAAATTTTTTTCACATTTCTATAGGCCCTATGAATGTCTCCCAAGTGTCTGTTCAGGTTTTCTGCCCATTTTTAAATGGGTTGTTTTTTTTTGTTGTTGTTGTTGAGTTGGACAAATTCTATGTTTTGAAAATGAACACCTTGTATGATGTGCAAATATATTCTCCAAGTCCTTAGGTTGCCTTTTTGTTTTTGTGGTGTTTTTTTTTTTAATGGTAGAAAAGCTTTTCAGTATAATGTACTCCCATTTGTTTATTTTTGTTTTATTTCCCTTGAGATTGGACTTGTGTCTCCAAATACATTTCTGTGGTAGATATCCAATTATATATCAACTATGTTTTCTGCTATGTTTTTTTATTTTTTCAGGTCTTACATTAATCAAGTCTTTAACTCTTTTTGAATTAATTTTTGTTTATGAAGTTAAGAAATTATCTAGTTACATTTTTCACCTGTTCTTTCCACATTTCCAGACACCATTTGTTAAAGAGGGTTTCCTTTCTTCATTGTGTGGTCATGGCCACACAACTATACGTATTTGTTTCAATTTATTTCTGGGCTCTCTTCTATTCATTGGTCCATATTCTATTCCAATACCATACTCTTTTGATTATGAGAGCTGTGTGATATAGTTTGAAGTCAGGGAGTATGATGGCTCCATTTCTTTCTCTGTTAATATTGTTTTTGCTCTTAAAGTCCTGTATTGATTTCATACAAATTTTGCAATTGTTTCATTTCCTTGAAAAACATCCTTGGAAATTTGGTAGGTATTGAATAGTTAACAGTGATATATTTTTGTGTAGGTCATTTTGCATTTAGAAATTTGGGTGTTCTTTTGGTTTTCTGTACATTCATATTTAATTCTTTCCTTATGTTTGGGCAGTTATCAGCTCTGTTTCTTTGAGTAAGGTCTCTCCTTCTCTCTCTCCACTTTCTGGAATACCCATTATCCTTGTGTTTCTTTTTTCTTTTTTTAAAGATTTATTTTATTTATACATACAAGCTGGGGTACAGGCCAGAGGCGTGGGGCGGCAAGAGGGTTCACCAGAGACAGAGCAGGTAACAGAACAGGTAGATCAGAAATATACTGCTGAGGGGAGCAGCGGGCAAGGCAGGAGAGGTCTGCATGCCATGTGGGATTCTCCCCGGCTGGGTGTCGAACTCGTGTAGTCGCTGCTGACAGCTCCACAGCGCAGTGCTCAACTGCTGCACCACCAGGGAAGCCCCTATCCTTATGTTTCTTCTTCTAGTGGAGTCTGATGTTTCTCATGGAGTTTCTTTATTTCTCCTAAATCTTTTTCTTATTTTGCTTGAGTAATTTGTACATTTGTATCTTAAGTTTCCAAAATCCCTCTTCCTACAGCTTAAGTCTACTTAATGTTTTCCATATCTGTTCTCATTTAATTCATCTTCTTTTGAATTTTCTTTATAATATCTTTAGTCTCTTTAGTGAATTACTTTTTTTGCCTGCATCTCTTTTCCAATATCCTGAACTCAATTTCTGTGTTTTATTGACCTGCTAAAACCTCTTTGAGCTTTTTTAAGATTGTTACTCTAATTTTGTTTTTCTGGCAGGTCGCAAATTCTGTGTCCTTTGTGTGTCTCTGGAGTTATATTTTTCTCTCTCTACTTTTCCATTTTTTGTTCAGTTGCTCTTTATTTCTAGGCATGTGAGTTGCTTTATTTGTTTTTGCTCATTGGGATGCTGTGGCTTTCATATTTTAAAAATCTTATTGTTTAAATTGGCATCCAGAAAGTGAGTGAAATCATGGTTGAGTCCAAAGACTTGATCTCAGTTTTTGTGGGGAGGGAGATTATTTAGTAAAAGAGATTTACACTGCCTCTTTTCCCTTGCTCATCAGAGCAAACACTCTTCACTGCTATAGGGAGTATATATTCCAGAGTTCCATCTTTTTTTAGCTTTTCTCTGTGGTGTGCATTGTGCAACATGTCTCTCTCTCCACATCTTGGCAGAAAGGAGTTCTCTGCCATTCATGCAGCCAAAAGTCTGATTCTCTGTGAGTGAACAACCAGTCCCAGTGCCTGTGTCAATATAGGCCTTCACTCTCTGCTCCCTAAAAAACAGCAGTGCACACATTCCCTGTTCCCACACACTCTGTGCCTGGTTCCCAGCTTATTTTGCTCACCTGTGTGGTCAGTACTCTAGCCACAAGTCTCTTACCCTCTCCCTGCTCTGTCCCAACAAGGAGCCACCAACCTCAGATATATATACATGGTTTAGTATCCTGTTTCTAGTGAAGAACTGGTGAACTTTCCTGTGAGAAAAAATTACTTTTTTCCTACTTGTACTTAGGGGAATAGTTAATCAGAAAACTTTCTTCTGCCAATTTATAGGTAGAGACTGTGGAGACCTTTTAGGTACTATTTTGATATTTTAAAAATCTAGTAAGAGATGGTTAAGTTATATATGAATTCTTTTGTATTCTTACCAATTTGCATATTTTGAGAAGCTCCAGATATATTTATTTTTGTATTATTCAGTTTTTACAGGTTTTCTTATAAGATAAAGGAAATTTATTTCCAAGAAAATGTGATCCCCCAAATTTGATCCCTGTAATTTATTTTGTCTGGTATTAATTTAGAGGGTTTTTTAAACTCTAAAAAGTTCCCAGTAATTATCTTTTAGAGTGATAAAATAACAGCTTACTAGAGAATTTGAATTTCTATAGGTCAGTTTTAAATTCTGTCACTAGGAGTATGTTCTTATTTTTGCTAAAGGACCATGTTTTTGAGAAATATTTTGATCTCAGCATCCTTTATTTACTATGTCAGTATTATCAATATTTTAATTAAAAAAATCAATCTTTTAATGAATTGTTACCATTCAAATATGCAGAAGCTTTGCAATTGTAAGTTCATGATAATATTAATAAATTACATAAATCAGCAATTTTTATTCTAAAAGTAACAATATGAAGTATAAATTATACTTAAGCAATTTAGCCTGCAAAATATGCAATATGTATTTTTTTTCAGCCTTAAATCATAACTAAAACTTTTATAGGCTACAAATGTTTGTGAGTTCAAGCACTAATTATCCCTTCTTCTTGGCAATGATAAAATCGAAAAAAGTCAGGATGATCGTATTGATTTATGAGTATTTTATACATCTCTGTTATATTTATTTTAGTTTTCGTTACTTAGTATATGCCCAACTTTTAAATGAAAATTTTTATTGCAAGAGTTAATTTCTATTTTGTCATATTTCAAAATGTTATTTAGAAATTCACTTTTCACCTATGCAGTATGAAATAAAACATTATTTCTATCCAATCACCCACTTTGTTTTAACAGGATTATTATGTGGTGATTTTGTGTCCTACTGAAATGGATGTGCAAGTTCGAAGGGTACTGCAGATTCCAATGTGGTCACAAAGAGTTATCTACCTTCAAGGTTCAGCTCTTAAAGATCAGGATTTGTTGCGAGCAAAGTAGGTATCTTTATTTCACATTTCACCGTGCTTTAATTTTTTTCCTCCATTTTCAGTATTGCAAGATGATTTGAGTATTTTTGAATACAAAGTTTTACCTTGTAGTCTGATTATTGGTCAAACTGAAAGGTTAAAATTATAAAATCAGTGTGTTTACTCTTCAGTACTTCTCAGTACAGAGATGTTCATCAGACCATGTCTACACAATTTGAGAAATGTGGCATGGTATAATTATCTCAAGCAGCCAGAAATGAGCTGAGTTATCCAGAGTCACTGTTAGTCTCCAAGTCACTGAATCTGTATTTATTCCACCAATAAAAGTTTTGAATAAAACATGTGAGATTCCAAAGTAGTGTAATTTAGGGTTTAAATTTTAAGGAGTCTGTACTATATTCTGAGAAGATAACAATTGTGTTGCCTGGTGTCAGAGGTGACAAAGTCTCTGGGAATTGGAAGAATCACAAAGGTGAAAAGTCTAACTTAGTTGCTGTCTTTTTGTTGTGCATGTTCCAGCCAGTTCAACTTAATGGTGACATAATATTAGACGTCTGTCACAGGTCACAGGTGAGCAGATTGAGAGCACGGTTGGGTAGACGAACAGAGTCAGGGCCACAGCAAAACATGTAGTTTCAGAAGCCAGAAGATATCCTTCACACAAGTGGCTTAGCTTGGATTAGCTTCATGTTTTCTGTTGCTTTTAAAGTTTTAAGTATGACTTCATGTTTATCCTTGAGTTGCCCTACATACTCTTTTAAATCTAAAAGTTTACATTGAATTTCATACCATAAAATTTTGTTTTCTGAATTGCTTATGTGATTCAGTGGGTGTGTATATGTTTGTGTATGTTCTGTGTATTCTATGTATGTTGTGACTGCATGTTCTGTATGTGTGTCTGTGTGTTTGTATGTGTGGTTGGGGAGAGGGTGATAGAAAAGAATAAGAGAAAACCCTCAGACTCCTTGTTGCCTCATCCTTCAAGTAATTACTGAATATCTTATAATGGAAATCAGACATTTCTTTTGATTTATGTATAATAGGTCGATTTAACTAAGATTTTTTTCAATGACTTAACTTCTAAAAAGTCAGTAGAAACTCAGGATATAATGTATTGTACATAATTGAAAAATTTTGCTTCTTTGAGAATGTATTAGTATTTTTAGTGCATTAAATACTTCATAGATGTTTTTACTGCACATACGACATTTCTCTGTTATTCAGATTCTTCCAATATCTCAAGCATAACACAGCATTTGATGTTTGCTATTATTTAATTTTTTAATTTAAATCTCTAAGGAAAGAGTTGCTTAAACACTTATATAATTTGGATCTGTATAGTATCTGCAAACTTAATCAGTGTGTTTATTATTTAAGTTCATCACATTTAAAAGCTAGTAATGCCCATATTATGTTCAGTATGAATTTGTGTCATAATTGAATTAGCTTAATTAATCTAAGGTATTAGTATTACCGATTAGTATTTTAACTAGATAAAAGCTAGGATTAACACCACTCATTATTAATAGTATTAAAAATTATGTTAGTAAAAGACTTTTAAAGGAATATAAAAGGATGAGAATGAAGATGAGAGAGAGCTGACAGACTGAATGTACTGAAAAAAGAAAACTGAGCTAAGAAAGAAGTTAGACAGGAATATTCATTTTAATGTTCATTTCTAATCCTAATGTCATATAAAGGCTTGGGATTTAATGTTAACTAACACATTCTTCAACACAATTTCCCATGCAAGAAACAAGGAATAGAATTCTTCAAACCAGTTACAAAGGTCACTTCATGAGTTTTGAACTGTTTTGTTGAAGGTATTTAGAAAATGTTATGCAATACTGTCTCAATAACCATGGCTCAACATTTTCCCAGTACTGTGTGGTTTGGTCTAATTCCTAATCTTTGTTCTCAGTAGAAATTTTTTTTTTTGGAAAAGGTTTATTATACTGAACTAGAAAGATAAATCATTCCTTATTTTGAAAATAAATATTTTTATGTTTTTAGAACTTTATTTATAAAACACTGACATACTGTTTTTGTATCATTAAATTTATGAAACACATTTAAACATTAGTATGAAGTTCAAGGGTTTGGAACAAGATATTCAATAATAAAATAAAGTTTAATTTATGAATACTGAACAGCCCTGTTTCTTCTTAGTTGAATTGAGGTAAAATAGAATTAATTATAAAATAAAGGTCAAAGTAATGCCCTTGGTTTCAATAGGACATATATATGAAAAATTACAAAATCATAAAAGGTAACTTTTGACATTTTTTTCTTCTCTCATAAACTAAGTTTTAACATAGTTAACTCAGCAATTATTATTTTGTTTATATTCAAACATTGTAATGATTTGATAGAAATTCAGCTTTCCCTATTAATGTTTAAGGATATTTTTTATGCATTTAACTAAGCAACAAATTCCTTTTTTTTAGATGATCATAAATATTTCTGCATGTGATTATTTTGTTTTTTTTTGTCTGCATTTAGGATGGATGATGCCGAGGCCTGTTTTATTCTGAGCAGTCGTTGTGAAGTGGATAGGACATCATCTGTGAGTTTCTAATAGCTCCTTTAGTACATTGTTCTTTTTACCATAGAGGATTGTTTTTATTTCTTAATCTGCCAAAGATAAAATATTGTTGACCTTAAAAGTGTACTAAAGGGAAGGAAACTTCCCTTCCTTGAATTATCTTTGCCATAATAAGAAATAGTTGCATTACTGACTATGTAAAAGAAAAAAAAAGTGTTTTTGAAGTAGTTTCTACTAATCCTTGGGTTTTCTGTTGATTAAAATGAAATGAGTCATATGTAAACGAAACTAGACCATTTAAAATTAAATATATGCTGTGTTTTGTAATTTGTTAAAATGGTCTCAATTTCCTCAAGTCAAAAACAAGGCAGATGGATCTGGCAGTCTACATTTGAATCATTTGGAAAGGCTCTAAAAAAATATGCATTTGTGAAAATTCTATTCAGAATATGTGGGGTAGGGTTTGAAATCTGTGTATGCAGGAGACCCAGGTCATTTTGAAGTACCTCCCATTTTGGTAATTTTTGACTTATTTGATCTCTGTGGTGTATTTTTTTAGGTCTAAAGTTCTATTAAATTACCTAAATTACCAAATTTTTTTTTACTTAAAAAAAGGCATTTTTGTCTTATGATTTAAAAAAGTATTATTTTACTTTGAATAGGTACTGTTAACTCTGTTCTTAAGCCTATGTGCCCATCTTTACCCATACAAGGTACTCCCACTATGTAAAAGTATAAAGTTCCTATTTTGTATGACTTGGTAATGATACTGGCATGCATTTATATGAAAAAAAAAATTGAGTGTTTCCAGTCCAAAAGACTAACTTATCAAATTATACCAGATAGGAGATAGGATGTTCTCTCAGATCGCAGAGGGAACCTATATCTGGTACACAAACAAACAAGAACCAAAGAGGCTTCTGTTGCAACTAGGAAAGACAAAAGCTTGCATGGTTCCTTCATTGATATATATCCTATTTCAGGGATGTATTTTGCCCTTTTTTAGAGCACCTAACAGATGTGCTCTGGTACATTTGCTCAGGACCATAAGTCCTGAATGTGGCAGCTTTGTGTTATCCTCAATCTAATTTACATCAACTTCTTACTCAGTTTTAAACCATCTTTCTCATCCTTCATTTAAAGGGAGCTATTATGGTTTGAATTCTGTCAACCCACACCCCCAGAGACTCATAAGTTGAACTCCAGCCCACTGCCTCGTACCTCATAATATGAACTTATTTAATTGATATGGTCTTAATAGAGATAATAGAATTATAATGAGCTCATTAGGGTGAACCTTAATTCAATATGACTGTCATCCTTGTAAAAAGGAGAAGCATGGAGACAGACAAATATCGGGAAGAAGTCCATGTGAACATGACAACTATCTGTAAGCCAAGGAGAAAGTTATAGAACATCATCTTCCCTCATAGCTCTCAGAACCTAGCTTCATTTTGGCCTTCTAGCCTGTAGGATTATGAACCAGTTATTAAATTTGTCCAGTTTGTTATACTTTGTTTCTGCAATCCTAGCGAACTAAGTCTTTTAAAACCTGTAGTCCTAGTACATAAAATTCATTTGTGTTACAAGGGAAGTTATATATTGCAAATAAATACATAATGTCTTTAGTGTCCCTCTTGCCATATGATTTGACAGCTTTCTGTTAAGCGCATTAATTTATCCCTAGCATTACTAAACTGAAAGGAATTAAAAGGATTTATCTTCTAAGGACAGAAGTAGTTATAGATGAGGGCCTCCCTGGTAGCGCAGCGGTTAAGTGCTGCACTGTGGAGCTGTCGGCAGTGGCAACGTGAGTTCGATGCCCGGCCAGGGAGATTCCCACATGGCGCAGCAGACCTCTCCCGCCTCGCCCACTGTTCCCCTCAGCAGTGTATTTCTGTCAGTCTGCCTGTTCTGCTCCCCACTCTGTCTCTGGTGAACCCTCTCGCCACCCCATGCCTCTGGCCTGTATTCCAGCTTGTATGCATAAATAAATAAATCTTAAAATATAATAAAGAAAGAAAGAAAGAAGTAGTTACAGATGATACAACACTAACACTGGTTTGGAAGCTTGAAAGCAAATGGATGAGGGATGACTGACTTAGAAGAAGTTAAAATTTAAGTTGAGGCCCCACACCTCTGGCCTGTTACCCCAGCTTGTATGTATAAACAAATAAATCTTAAAAAAAAATAAAATTTAAGTTGAGAGGGAAACAAATCAGAAAAGAAAATGTAAGCTGCTTTTTGTGATGGAAACTTCAAAGTCTCAGGAAATAGAGGCAGCAAGTGCCTCTGCAAGAAGGGTCAGGTGTAAAAATGAACATATGAACAGAAATTAAAGTCTATGAGAGAATCAGAGCCCCCCCCCCCAGCTATTGCTGGTAATGTTCCCCACCCTTGTAAAAGAGGCTTACTATTTGGAGTATTTGATCTAGGGTACCTTCACTGGGTACAACTGAGGGTCCAGGTAGAATCAAAGGAAATAAAGTTCAAATCACATCACAGAACATGTTACGCTTCTCTAAAATGATTTTGAGAAGTATTTTATAGCCAGATTATATCTCCATTAACAGAACATTGGAGGAATTTTCTCCAGAAAAATAACCCACTATAGGAGAAACTGCCATGTATGTATGTATGTATGTATGTATGTATGTATGTATGTATGTGTGTATGTGTATAAATATATATGTGTATATATACACATATATAGCATATATATAGTATATAAAGTGTATGTGTGTTGTGTGGGCATAAAGATATAAAGTCTAGAGTTTTCCAATACAATATTACAGACTGGTCACCTTGTAGTAAAGTTTGTGTAAAGACAAATTTCCCACCTTCACTCAAGGTGGATTTTGAACTCTACATTCCTAAAATTGTCAGAAAACAGACTTCATTAGACATTTGAGGGAATTCCTAACTAGAAAAAGAATGAATAAGCAAATAAATGTAAAGAAAGTAGAAACTCAGAGGAAACATAAAAATCACTGTTATGGAACAAGAAATAAATTTTAAAATATTTTTATTGCATATCCTTAGTGCAATGAGATGAGAAGTATAGACCTATGTAAAACAGGACAGTTGACTGTAGAACAACAACAACAAAAAATCAAACTAAGAGACATCAGTGAACCAAAAATAATTCTTGGAGATTAAATATCAGGTTACCAAAAAATTAAATGAAGGCAGTATAAGATAAGTCTAAGAATATTTAAAGAATGAAGAATAATAAAATGAGTGGTGAAACTAAGTATTGAAAAAGTGGAGTCAAAACATGAGAAAAGCAGGAAATTGGCTAGGAAGAACAATGTCTATATAATAAGAATATATGATGCAATCAACAAGAGGCAAGAGGGCCTCCTTACTGCAGTATAATGATGAAAAAGTCCTTCACTGGTCAGAGAGATCAAAAATTAATAAATCGGCACAAAGAAAGAGGAGAAAATGAAAATGACATGACGGAAAGTGAAAAAAAGAAGGAAAACTTTCAAAACTAATGGTGGAGAATCAGAATACATTTAGACTCCTCAACTGTAATACCAGAAGCCAGAAAACAATGCAACAATGCTTTCAAAATTCTAAAGGAAAACATTTTCCACTTAGAAGTCTGTATTGTGGGAAACTTTCAGTTAGGAAAGATATTTATTGATATTAATGATTTTTAAAAATACACAATTCTCAGTAAGTTGGGAAGATATGTTTAACTAAAGTCAGGGAGGGATGAAAATAAAGGAAGAATTGGAGAGTATCTTGAGGGCACTTTGATTTTGGGTTTTTGGCCTCTGTAACTAAGAAAAAATGAATTTCTCTTCTTTAAGTCACTCTATCTGAGATATTTTTTATAGCAACTCTAGCAGACTAAGATGGCAAATTTTGAATTAATGATGAGTGGTTATGAGTAATTGGCAAAATAAATGTTACAAAAGGTAATTATTACTTCCAAAGAAACATTGTTCATTCACAATTGGAAATATAATTACCACACTCATCACTAATAATATTAATAGTGACATTAACACTGAATATTCATCTGACCAGAGTTATTCCTGAACTATATTTAAAGAATGAGGTGAAGAGAAATTGGGGATAGGAACTTTGGCCAGAAAGGTACCCTCTTCCATTCCGTAGTAGGAAGCCAGTAGACAATGGTTAAAATAGAAAAATCAAGATATGGTAATGTCACATTTTTGGCATATGGAGGTAAATAACAGAATAAGAAAATTTAGGCCTTTAAAGTGATTGCCTTTGTGAAATTGAAATGTGGCTTAAGAGTAGGAAAAACAGGAGAGCCTACTCTTAAATGTTTTTAAACTTGCAGAATTACTGCAAGAGAGACTGTCTCATTGAACTGTGATTGAGCATAGATTGATAATATTTTTAATTATATGATTTGGAAAAATTCCTTTGTCTAGGACAGAGTTCATTAGTCTAAGAATTGAACCTTTTTTTTTTTAGGCAGAGAACAGTTTCCTCTTCATACCTGCTTCAAAGAACCCTCAAGATGCCAGTGAATGGGTTTCAGTTGAGCGGCATCTACTTGTTTAGATACATTTTTTAAAAGTTCAACTTTCACTCAGAAATCTACTTAAAATAGTCTGTGTTATCCACACTGATTAAATTATTCTGCTATTCATACCTGACTGAACTACTCTATTGATTCAGGAAAACCTACAAGGTATGCCAAGTAAGGCTGAGTAAAACAAGTAGAATAAAAAAGTTGTACTATTTATTAAAAAAAAAAAAAAAACATTTTGGTGAAGCAAACTATAACTCTAAAAATCTAGCAGAGTGGCAAGGGGTCATAGATAAAGGAAGAGGAAGTAATTCCTTAAAATTCTAGCTAGGAATTTGTGGTTTTTAGTTAACCCACTGAGAAGTTTGAAAGTCTCCATGCTAGCAGAAAGTAAATAGCTGAACAGACTGAAAAATCAATTCTTCCAGAGTCTGTAAGAGAGATAAGGACACATGGATAACTGTTGCCCCCAAGATTGGAGAGACTGGCAAGCAAATACAGAGAGTGACAATTTACAGAGCAGAAACTCATGAGTGGAAATCACTGAGGGAATCAGTACTGAGGTAGGAAGTCATGAACTGTAATTGATGCATGGCTGGAGGCCCAGTGCCGACAATTTTGAAAATGAAAAACTCCCATTGGGCTGGGTCCTATAGGAGCCCACAATATTGTGAAATTTACTGTAGGAGCTCAGCCACGTTCCCATAGTAAATATCAGAGAAGAATTACCTCTGGCTTTGGTGAAGGAAGGGAAGGAGTACCATTTTGAAATACACAGGAGTCCTGTGTTGGTAACAAGGCCTATGTTCAGGGGAAACTGGTTAACTGGAGATAACATGCTGGTGTTTTATCAGAGCATAACGAACTTGGGGGTAAGAAAATATTCAACTCCAGCCAGCTCAAGTCATTCTCTGCCACATAAAGGGTGACAAGAAAATCTAAAAATAATTTGTGAAGCTCCCAGTCACTGAAACATAGTTCATTATGGACTACAGTATTCTTGTCCTCTCTACTATCAGCAAGCACAGGGCAGGTTCTCTATGGAGCTGGGAAGATGGGTAAAGGAGAGTCCTGGAGCACTCAGTGGCTTTTTGATGCTTTTAATGTTCTTTCTGCACATTTGTAGTGAGGCAAGCAGGTGTAAGGCAGACAGGGTAGCAGGGTGTCCAGGAAGCTGGCAGGCCATCCAGCCCCCAGCAGGACTTTACTCTTTGGGCTTTCTCTGACATTCTCTTGTGGTCTCTGTGACACCCCTGTCCTTTGTGATGCTGCCCTTATATTCTCAGCCTCCAGGCTCAGGTGTGCCCATTTACTCATGCCCACACCATACTGTAGGTGTCCACCATCAGGCATGCGTACCCCGAGCCCATGATCCCAAGAGTCTCCTGCATTCAGGGCCACAGGTGATAGCCACAGAGACCAGTGGTGCAAAGGCCTGAGCAATCTTCATTTACTCCACACCCTCCCTCTACCTCATCTCACATTTCTAAAGATTCAAGATTTGCTTCCTTATCTTATGCTTAGTTTCTAGCAACTAGAATTACATGGTTTGCCAAAAGACAAAGAACAAAATTTGAAGTGACAGAACAAGCATACCACCAAACATAGCAGGGATGTTGAAATTATTGGACCAGATATTTAAAACAAATGTGATTAATATGCTAATGAAGAACAGCTTACAAAAACAGAAGTTAGTGTAAGCAGAGCAATGGAAACCCTAAGAAAGAAATATAAATGCTAGGAATAATACCATTATAACAGAAATGGAGAATCACTCTGATGAGCACCACTAAAGAAAAAAATCTCTGAGCTTGAGAATACCTCAGTAGAAGTCTCCAAAACTGAAACTCAAAGAGAACAAACACTTAAAGTAGAATGTCCAAGACTGGAACACTATAAAAGTAATATTCTTGCAATGAGAATAACAGAAGTAGAAGAAAGAGAGAGGAATAGAATAAATATTTGGAATGATAATGTTTTAGAAGTTCTTCAAAATTGTCAGACACCAAACCACAGATCCTGAAGATCAGAGAACAACAGGTTGAGAAATGCCAAAAATCATTTTGAAATTCCAGAAAATCAAAATTAAAGAAGAAATCCGTAACGGTGTCGGAAGTATAAAACTACTCACTATAGAGGAGCAACAACAAGAATTGTTTACCTCTTCTTCTCAGAAACCATGGAGGCAAGAAGAGAATGGAGTAAAACCTTTAAATTGTTGAAAAATCATCTGGTAGGGAAGTCAATGTCAGACTAGCACATCTTGAATAGAGGAGGAGAGTAATGGAGTTAGAGGTTCCATGAGTGGCACTAAATGAAAAGTATCTCTCTTAGAGTCTCTTAACTATTTCTTATTTGATCTCATAGAGCTGTCTACAGTCCCTGGACAGATTGCAACATGGATTCCTAGCCTGCTCATACCCGGATATATATCACCCATCTCCTTTTTAAAATATATTTACATATATGTGGGCACAGTGGTCCAATTAAAGAAAATATTTTAAAATGCAAAGATGTTATACCAGTGTTAGTATAGAGGACACAACATTGCTTGATGAAGAACATTCTGCCATGTTAGATACTGTGTTGTAGGAAGGACCTGGCACAGTTGCTGCTATAAACCATACAACATTATTTCCTACAGAGAAGGTGGCTTAACAATTACCATTACCCACTGTTCTCTCCTCCCACAATGGTTGGTTTAAATCCTATCAGAAAGCTGAGTGTTCTGCCCATTGATTTCCCAGTGGTAAATACACACACACACACACACATACACACATACACACAAAAAAAATCTAGGTTTTCTAGCTTTGCTTATATCTTTTTGTAGAGACAGTATTATATATGAAATCTTTCTCCAGGCAAGCTATTTCAGTTGACTCTTTAAGTAATTTCTGTTTGGGAGGTGAAGATAAAGATAAGTGTCTCCTCCTTTATGAGTTTTCCATTGTTAGGTCAAAGAAGAAATTTCCCTCATCCCTCTGTGTTCTTCTTGGGTTGATGAAACAAGCAACCGAATTTTTTCTAAGTGTGGTTCTAAATCATTCTGACGAATTATGAAAATGTTCTTTTATATTATTTTATTTTATGAGTTATATATGAGTTTGAAATATGGTGATTGCATCACACTATTTCTGAAAGATACATTTATTATTGCTGAATTTACAAAGTTAGATGAATGAGTTCTTTTGTTATTATAATAACAATTTTGTAACCCGGCAAAATTCTGCCAACCCTAGCATTAGTTCATGTACATCTTTTATGATTGGAGGGAGAGTGGGAGTTGTGAATAACATCAAAATAAAAAAAATAGGTATTTTAAATCATTATTCTTTGGGTTAGTAAGATTTCAAAGATAGTGTATTCATAAACAAAGTTTTGTATTCTTTTTTAGAAAATCAGAGGGTTATCATGAGTTTGAATGTGCTGTAACAGTATCCTTAGTAAATTTTTTTCTTCTTTATGTTTTAGATCAAAATCATTGAAAAAAAACTTTAAGTATAGTTTCACTTAGGTCAAAAATCCTTTTTGATCATTCTTGATCAATTTTAATCAAAAAGGATAAAATCTATAATATGCACTTTTAAAGAAAATGCCCATTTTTTCCTTAAGATGGAATTTTAAAATTTTCTAATATTGTAATGCTTGTTTTCTAAAGAAATCCTGCATGTTACTCTAGGATTGTAGTTTTAGTCAACATTGCTACCATTGGTGTACATATTTTAGCTCATTTCTTCAAGTCCATTCAATAAAACAAACAAACTAAAAAGAAACCAAACAGATTTGACATTTAGTAACTGCTCAGGCATTTTGTGTGCATTATATCATTTAATACTTGCTACAGTTGTTTTATAGATGGGAGAAACAAGACTCAAAGTTGTTAATTAGGTTTCCCAGAGTGGCAGAGTATCACTTCCACCCAGGTTAGCCCCATTGCAACACCCCTTCCTTTGTAACAAACTGTTTCCCATGGTGATAATAGCTTACAGTTCAAATGGGTCACACCCTCATAAATAAAAGTGGTTCTACAGTTTGAAATTATAAGTATGATGTTTATAAGATTTCTGGCATCAGTTATCTCTTCTACTCCTTCCATCTTTAGTCTGTCTCTTAAAAGAATATATTTACTCCAAATTCATTAAACTATTGATAACATATTGTGTTTGTTTTGTGAAAAAATATTTGTTTCTCTCTTCTTTAACTTCCATTTCCAAATTTGTTTTTTTGTCCTTTCATTGTTATTTTTAAAGGCTGATACTCTTTTCCTTTTTCCTGTATGGCATTGAAATTGTTTACTAGGGAGAGGGTGGAAGTGTTCTGAGGTGAATGACTAAGAAGTGTACATTGACTTGAAATTTTTGTTATAAATACAAATACTATAGGAGAATTGTTGATGAATTAGAAAGAAAAGAATAAGACTTAGGGAAAGCTCCTATTTTATAAATGTTATCAGCAACAGAATGTTGCCAAGAATATGTTATGAACATAAAGGTATATGAATATATAGATTAGGAAGATGTCTCCAATCAAGTCTCAGACAGAAGTGAGGTGTATATTATTGGAAATTGGAGGAAAGGTGATCCTTGCTATAAAGTGGCAGAGGTCTTGGCTAAATTGTGTTTTATGGTGAAAAGTAGAACTTTAGAGTGAAGAACTGGGACATTAGACTAGGAGATATCTAAGCATAACATTGTAGGTGAAGATTGTTTTTTCCTTGTTGCTCATAGTAGAATGTAAAAAGAGAGATAAACTGAAGATGATTTTGAATGTGATTTGTCCTACATTTTAAAAGAGTATTTTGGCTACTAATTCAAGAAGTGACTATGCATATGGGAGGCACTGGATTTCTCCAGTTCCAAGTTCAAGAAAAGTAATATGGTTGAGCAGTAATGGATTAATTTTAGAGTAGTGGAAATTATTAAAAGATATTGGCTTGGGATATGTTTGAAAGCAGAGCTGGTATAACTTGCCAATTTAGTGGATGTAAGATTTTAAAGTTAAGGAGACAAAGATAAGGCCTAGGTCATGTGAACTTTGTATAGTACATTGGAATGATTGGTGAGAAGCAGATTTTTGACTGTAGGGCTCTGACCTCCCCTTTCTTAAAACATTTACTTTGGAAAATATTCAATCATAAAATAAATTCTTGTCCCTTTGAGATATATCTTCTTCCAGCTGTGCACCAGTTTTATAATTCAGGAATGCCTTTCTCAAGGACCTGGGCCATCTCTAGTAATTATAAAAGGCAAGAGAGCTTCTATCTCCTAGTCCCTCTGGGAGATAGGACCCTAATTTTCAAGATATAATTTAATTCTTGGTACAAATGCATTGTAAAGTATCTGTGAAACATCCAGCAAGAAATTTAAGCAGTAGTTGGATTAGTTGCACATTTGGTTTTCAAGTGCAAATATAAGATTGAGGATATAAAATTGGAGTAGTAAATATATAGAGCTAATTTAAAGCCACAGTATTGGGGTGATCACACAGAGATCGCATTTACTTAATGAACAGTAGTCTTTGGACTGAAGTCAGATGCAGCCTATTCGTTAGAGGTCATGCAAAAAAAAAAAGTACAGTTAGCCTAAAAATCAGAATATGATAAAAGATAACACTATAAATATTAATAAATATAGCTGAAGTGGCTGTATATAAGATCTATGTAAGATTTTTATAAGATTTTGGCTATATATAAGATTTTAAAACAACTGTTGACTAAAGAAAAATATTTTGTATTAAGAACCTATAATAAAAGCTCAACATTTTTAAACTATAAAGTGACAATACTAGAAGAAGATTAAAAATCTGCAGTTGTTAGAAATCTCAATACACTTATCTCAACAAATAATAGAAAAGCAGAAAGAAAATCTATAAGAATGTAAAAATTGAACTCACTTTCACTAAGCAGGTCTAATTGACATAAGATCATTATATTTAACAGTTGTGACTATGCATACTTTTTAAGTTCCTATGACACATTTACAGAGATTGACCATATCTGGATAGTAAAAGAAATGACAGAAAAAATTAATGGTATGAAAAACCTAACAGAGTATGTTCTCTGATCATGATATAATTTAATTAGAAACCAGTAATGCGTAAAGTTAAAAGCAAAACAAATTTTCGAAAATTTGTGAAGGTTAGCAAAAAATACTGCCTCTAAGAAAAATTACCTTTGTAAGGGAAATCTCCATTTGTGAAATTATCTTTCTCCCTGTACCAAAAGTGAAGGATGACTCTAAATCTAAAGAAGCTCTTCATCAGTGAGGAAGACACCATACTTAAATCCACTTCACAAGCTAACTGCACTTTTCCTCATAACTTTCCACAACTGGTCTCCCTCGCTGTATCTTTCGTCTTCATAAAGATGATATTTAAGGTGGTGCCTTGGAATCTTTTGAGGGAGCTTTGTTGAGGTTCCCTCTGTATCTCCCATGCGTGCATGAGGTATATACATGTTACTAACCTCCTGTTTTTGTTTTTCTCTTGTTAATCTGCCTTTTGTAGAGGTATAGAGGGAAGATAATTTTTCCTCCCTTGCAATTGCAAATGTTCAGCACTTTTCTCATGTTGTCTGAAAGGATCACATAGGGAATTGCTGTCTTAAGTGTTCAATGATTGTATTATATTCTGTGATTCCATATGTTAAAAAATGAATGTCATAATCAGAGTAAAATGAATGTCTTTGACATTTAAGAGGAGAGCTAACAGCATGGTATAAATACTTTTTTTTTTCAATGTTGCAATTTAAAGTCTTTGAGCATGATGAAGTTAGATGAACAAGATAGCCTTAAAGCTCCCTTCCATTTCACTTCTCAACAGGATTCTTCTTGACCATAGGGCCCTGACCTCCCTTTGCTTAAAACATTTGCTTTGGAAAATGTTCAATTGTAAAATAAATTCTCATCCCTTTGAGATATATCTTCTTCCAGCTGTGCACCAGGTTTATAATCCAGGAACGCCTTTCTCAAGGTCCTGGGCCATTTCTAGTAATCATAAAAGGCAAGAGAGCATCATCTCCCAGGTCCTCTGGGACTGTAGGACCCTAATTTTCATAAGGACGAATAACAAATGTTGGCCTCATCAAACTGACCAACCTTCCCTCTCTAGTACTTTTCCACTAGCTCACTCCACATCATAAAGCACTTCTAGCCTTTAGTTCCAGAGGAATTTATTCCTAATGTTCTCCTCTAGTGTAGCAGTCTTATATAAAATGTTCCTTCCCTGTTTAACTTTACTTGGTACATTTTTTCTCTGACACAGATAGAGTAGGGTACATAAGTTTGTGAGCTACTAAACATAATCTCCTAAAAGTCAATAAAAATCTAACCTGAATCTTGGCTCATAAATCTATAAGATAGAGCTAGTAATAATTTGCTTGCAGAATTGTTATGTGAAACAAATCTCCCTCTCTTGCTTGCTCACTCGCTTGCACACGCATGCACACACACACGTGTCTCTTTCCTGTAATCAATATTTAGCGATGGCTATTAAATGAGGGTTGTTGTTAAGTATTTCTCTTCTTTTTATTTCCAAGAAGCAACAAATCTAAAAATCTGTAATGCTAAGAAAGCTAAAGGAGCAAAATAAACACTACAGGTTTTCTCAGAAATAGATCAGTTACATAAAAATTCAAATGTCTAGTTTAGTAGATTAAAATCAAATTATTTCAACATTGCCAAGGAAAGACATCCAGAGGACAAATCTACTATATTTATGCTTTATAATGACTCTTATTGGAAACTTAGATTTGAACAATTCTTTAAGAGCATGCCTAATATGAGAGTGAGTGAACATTTCTACTATTTAATTCCCTAATAAAATGTACCTTAAATTCTTTAGGGAGATTTTGCAAATTTATTTTACTTTTTATTCAACCCAGTGGCTTTTTTAAACTGTTACTAAAATGGTACTTCTTGTCAACTCATAAATCACAGAATTTTAAACTTTCAAAAATCCTAGTAATCCTGAATATAGCCCTTTTGTAAAGTTTCCCTGAAATATCTTTTGGCAAAATCCAGTCTTCACTAGATTTCAGCTACATATTTTTAAGATAACATAACCTCATTGTGAATCATTTTAATTACACTGGTCAACAGGAGATCATAACTGACTTAACAAGGCCCTAATCTGTAGTATCTTGGTGTGTCAAACATGACTATAACCGTGAAATTTTTTATTAGCTCTCGTTTTGATGATATTTCATATAATTCATTTTGTATGCCTCCCCGTGTAAATTTATCCAGTAGGGCTGCAACAACATCCTAAATCAGCCTAGAATGATGTAATATTGCATCACATTGCATAATACCATCGTGCACACATCATCCAGAGTTGATTACATCATTTTCTGATGCAATGCAATGCTACCATCAGGTGGCTGCTGAAGTAAGATGATGTCAGCAGTGCACTGTAGAAAGCCCTGTCTTAAAGGTTGAACATTGAAAATATTTCAGACTTTGTGTGAGAGAGTTGAAGCTATTGTTCCATAGAACTGTTATTATTTTATCCATTTAGGCACAGTACAAAACAGGAATGCCTCGAAAGTACATTGATAGCATGGACAATTTCTGCTATATTTGTTGGGAAGTGACTTTTGCCAACCAGAAGAAAAGTATCACTTCTCAAGTAAAGAAGGCTTATCATCTTTACTTCGATGCAAGGTTGGTGACCAAGACAAGCCTTGGGCCCCGCATATATGCCGTGCTACATGTACAACACAGCTTTCACAGTGGTTAAATGGCAAAAGACCATCAATGCAGTTTGCAGTCCCCATGGTGTGGAGAGAGCCAAGCAACCACATAAAAGACTGTTACTTCTGCTTGGTTCCTCTTCTTTACGGCGGAATAGCGAAGCAAACCTCTTTCTGGCGGAATAATGAAGCAAAATAAGTCGAGAATAGTCTACCCAAACATTCTGTCTGCATTGAGATGACCGGTTCAACAAGTTGCTGCACAGTGATGTGAAACAAGCATGGAATGCTTTTCGCCTAGTGTCTACAAACTTTCTTGGGAATGTTAGGGCAGAAAACTACAAGGAACTCGTAGAAGACATGCTGATGCAGTATCAGAAACTTGACTGCCATATGTCTCTAAAGATCGACTTCCTTCATTCCCATCTGGATTCCTTCCCTGAAAACTGTGGTATGGTTAGTGATGAATATGGCGAATGTTTTCATCAAGATATAGCATCAATGGAACAAAGGTACCAGGGAAAATGGTCCACTACAATCCTGGCTGACTACTGCTGGACACTCCCCAGAGATGTTCTTGAACAGCTGTACAAGAGACAAGTGAAGAAATCTAAGAAGTAGTCTATGACTTGATTTTGTTACAGGTATTAACCGTAGGCCTATTACTATTGGCATGCATTTTATGATGTAAGCATCCATTTATTGCATATTACAAAAATAGAGCCAAAATTAGAATTTGACTGTCATATTCGTGTTGAGCATATACAAATTGATAGGAAATGACTAATTTTATTTCAGCTACATGACTTTTGTAAAAATTTATTGACCAGTGATTGGCATGCATTTCGTGATGTAAACATCAATTTATTGCAGATTACAAAAAAAAAAAAAAACTAGAGCCAAAATAAGAATTTGACTGTCATATTCGTGTTGAGCACATACAAATTGATAGGAAATGACTAATTTTATTTCAGTAATATGACTTTTGTAAAAATTTGTTGACCAGTGTTATCATTCATTTGACATTTGTCAATGAGCTTTGTGAGAATTTAAGATACCATGGTTATAATTTTGTTAAATAGAATGCATAAACCAGGGAAGACTCAAGAGGATAAAGGTCTGAAGTTAGATTTGGTGCTGAGGACAGATTCCTCCAGAACTTTGAAAAGACTAAAATAAGCAGAAACACTACTTAGGGATGGAGTAATGGACATATTAACTAGAACTTGTAGCACCAACAATACTGTATCTCACCTTCAAGAAACAGAGTAAAACATCAGCTTCGGTTCTCTAACAAAAAGTGGAGAGTAAGTATTTAACTGACCATAAAGTTGACTTGTTCAGTCTTAAAATTTATGTTAAGATACTAGAAAAATATTGTATCTAGAAATTCATATAGGTAATCAGGTTTCATTCCATTGTGTATGTATAAGGTGTACACTGAGCTTCAAGAACATAAGTCAAGCTAAGATTGCAATCTCAGAAAGATAATTGGAGAGAACCTTAAAACTGAAATCTGGTATGATGGTTTGGTTCCCAGATATAATATGAAATCCCTTCTGTTTAAACTTGTCAGGAAGATAAAGCCATACTACCATTCCTAGGAATTTTGATGCCAGGGTCCAGAATGATAAACTAAGGATCCTTAATTGTTCTTGATTTTAGTGTAGTTTGCTTTTAAAGATTCATTATGGTTGAGTCTATAGGTATAGGGAAGAACTGTAGTTTGTTTTGATGCAAACTAGATGACCTGTGTATCTACCTTCTATTAGCTTGCTAGTCTAAATAGGACATATTTTAATGTGTTTGTATCTATTTGGGTTTTCCTTTATATACTTTGTTTTAAAGTATTTTATGTAAGAACCTTTCTGAATTCTGTATTTGTAAAATAAATATATGTCAAATTTGAAGCCCGTTTCTCAAAGACATCCATTACAATAGTTGCAGTAACTAGGTTGTTTTGTTATTTGAGTATTAAAATTTAGTCAATTAAATATAGCTGTTATAGAGTATATATGAGTATTATACCTTTTTATTTGATATTATGTATGTGTACACACACACACACACACACACACACACACACACACCTTTTAGACCCAGGTGTTTGTTCACAATATAATTCAAATGTAATATAATTCAAAACCTTTATAGAGATTTCTGGGAGTAAATTTTTCTCTAGGTAAGGATTATATTTGGCAAGAATTGTGTATAAAATATTGAGTTTTTTAATGAAAAAATTGTTCTCTAGTTTACTACAAGACCTTTTACTCTCTATTATAAAAATGTTGTATTTACTTTAGTTGCCTATAAATTGAGAACAAATTTATTTGTATAAGTTAATTTAATTTTATAAATCAATTTTATTTTGTAAATTAATTATCTTGAAAAGTAAATAGTCTGATAGGTATGTTAGATAGGTTTAATATAAAAAATAAAATATAGTCAAAATATTAAAAAATAATTTGCTAATAGCTACAGATATATTTTATATATTGAAATAATGTTGAAGGTGACTTTTGATCAAACCAAATGTCTTACCCGTTTCTGGGTCACAGCCTGTATTTGAGACTAAGAGAGGGATAGGAAACAATTCAAGCACAAAATTCCATCTATAGTGTCTGAATTCTTTCAAGTGTCATTTGAAGTTCAGTAAAAAATATTAGGAAAAATGATTTTCTTTAAGTCATTGGACTGTCAACAAATAATTTTTCGATACTTCAAATTTTAAAGGCACTAAATCCTCTACTCATAGGTTCATTGATGCTTGCTATATTTTAGTAGTGCACAATGCATGAATAAATAGGGAAGGCTTATTGGCCTTTAGGATAAGTACTTCAACACATCTACTTATTCACTGAATTGATGTATTTACTATTGATACGTGCATTCTATGTGTGTGGTGCTCTCACATATTTCATTTAAGGCTTATAATATCTGTATCAAGTGAGTATTTTTTATATTTATTTGTGAAATGCCAAGTTATAGATGCTGGGATGTGCTTGCATTAGCAAGATATAATTACGACCCTTCAAACCAGTGGTTATTAATTTTGTTTAGTCAAGACCAACTTTAAAAAAATAGGTAGAATTGCTGGTATGGTAGGGCAAATACACAGTACAATGGGAATATAGACCTCACACTAAAGCAAGCAGGTATTCCAGAAATAAATGGTTTATTTGGAAACAAGCAATAGGAGAGAGGGCAGATTGGAGGATGTGTATGTGTTCATGATGGACATATATGTAACTCTCTGAATCCCAGGCTAATAACCTGCTGAAGGACATTGCCCTCAGCTCCACTGGAGGGAAAAATAGCATCAGCTCCTGTAGGAGGTGTAAGGCTTGTTGAGTCCTGTGGCTTGATGACTTGCACCTATGTGAACACTCTTTTTAGCCTCCCAACTTCATTTAAGTAGTTTCATTCTACATATTAATATTCATATGAACATCTCGCTTGGAAGTCAGTAAGGAGGGGCTTCCTAAAGTGACAAATGGTTCCAGACAAATGACTCTATGTCAGATTCTTGTAGGTTCAAGAGGGATTCAGTGAGTAGAGTCTGAGCTGCAAAAGTAGTTTGGAAACAGTTAATAAAGGGTCTTGCAAGTCTTATTAAGAAGTTTGGACTTTATGTTAAGAGTGAGGAAAGTCACTATGGGTTTTAAGCAGCGAAGTACAAGAATCATATTTTCATTCACAAGGATAAGAAGTCTGGTAAGAATACAGAATTAATATTAAAAAAATATAAAACAAGATAGATCGTCTGACTCAGAGATTGTTATCCTTACTCAAACTCACTGGTTGTGGTAGTGAGTTTGGAGTACAGTGGACATACTGTACTCCAGTACAGATTGATATTTACAAGGCATAATGAACAAAACTTGAGAGCTACTAAATGTACATGTAATAGAAATGAAATAAATCAGGATTTAGCATCTGTTAATACTCACTTCTGAGAAAAGGAAGAAATACCAGTAGGAAGATGAGTTCAGTTTGGGATAAGAAGGCCAAAGGATGACCAGAGACGTGGTATCAAGAGACGCTGAGGAGGAACATTTTAGGGAGTTAGTGGTCTACATATCACATGTTGCCAATGGTTAAGTAAAGTAAAAAGAATTAGCTGTCCATATTCATTTTACCAAAAAAAAAAAGTACAAATTTTTTATCCTAAGAATTTGATTGGCTTAATAACAGTTTGTAAATTCCCCCTTATCTGCTTTCACACTGTCTTTTAGTGGATTTTATTTTCTTGAGTTGTTTTGGCTTTACAGAGAAATTAAGTAGAATATATATATATATAATTCTCTTTCCTCCTCTCCAGTTTCTGAACAAATATTGAAACATAGTTGCTTACATCAGGGTTCACTCTTGTATTGTACATTCTATGGGTTTTTACAAACGTATAACATGTGTCCACAATTATATCACAGAATTAGTTTCACTGCCTTAAACCTACCTTTTATACCCTTTCATCCCTCCCTCTCCTCTTCCCTGCTCCACCAAGTCCTTAAATACTGATCTTTTTAATCTTTCCAGTTTTACCTTTTCCAGATGTGATATAATTGGAATCATACAGTATGGAGTCTTTTGAGATTTTTTTTTTTATTTAGCAATATGTATTTGAATTTCCTCTATCTTTCCATGGCTTCAGAGCTCATTTCTTTTTATTGCTGATTGCTATTCCATTGTCCGACTGTACCACTTTATTTTTTTTTAAATCTCATCACTTGTAAAGGGCATCAGGGTTACATACATCCAGGCTTTTACAATTATTCAAGTTTCTGTAAGTATTCAAATTCAGATTTTTGTGTGGATACTTGGGTAAATGCCAGATAGTACTACTGCTGGGTTAAATGTTAAGGATATGTTAGTTTTGTAGGAAACTTAGCCTGTCCTCTAAAGTGACTGTACTATTTTGCATTGCTACCAGCAGTGAATGCTACCAGCATTCTCACCAATATCTGCTCTTGTCAAGGGTTTTGGATTTTAGTCACTTTAGTAAGTTGTGTAGTGATATCACATTTTTGTTTTAATTTGCAATTCCCTAAAGACATACCATGTTAGTGATCTTTCCCATGCTCATTTGTTGTCTATCTTTTTTTTGTGTGTGTGTGTGTGAGGTGTCCATTTAGGTCTTCTACCCATTTTTAAATGGGTTATATATTTTTAATTATATCTACATCTTTTATTATAACAGTAGTTTTATATTTAAAATGAATCTTTTCTAAATAGCTTATAGCTGAGTCTTACTCTTTTAACATGTTTAGCCCATTGATATTTACTATATTGTTAGTATGGTAGGATGTAAGTCTAACTAATTTTCTCATTTTAGCATCTGACTTTTGTTTGTATTTTCCTATTGTTTTAAAAATTATATCATTTTTTAAAATAATTTGAGTTACTCCTATTGGTTTCTTGCAAATACCTTCTGAATGCTTTTTAGTGACAGCTCTAGGATCTACAATATACAACCTTAACTTTTCATAGTTTACTTCTTGTTAATATTGTACCACTTGTTAAAATTAGACAGTACATGTATTACTCTTCTACTGTTCTTTACCTTAAAGTTATCAGATATCAATTATTCCCATATATTTGAAACCCCACAAGGAAATAAATCTCTTTTGTTCTCTGTTTACACACACACACACACACACACACACACACACACACACACACACACACTAGATAGATAGATAGATAGATAGATAGATAGATAGATAGATAGATAGATGGATGAAATTTATTTTCTTTGGCTTGATGTTTCTTAGAATTTTTCCATCTGTTACCTATTGTCTTAGATTTCATTATTTGAAAGAAAAAACACCTTTATTCATCTCTTTGAATACTCAACATCTGGAAGTCATACATTGAATTCTGGTCGACTGTTCATCAATTCATCAACTTTGAAATTTACCGACAAGGACCACAGTTTCTTTTGCCCTTCTGCAATTACAAAATTCCATATATCTACCTGTATTTTTAATATACATGTTCTTTCCCTAACAGCATTGTCAAGTAGAACTTTCTGTGATGATAGAAGTTTCTTCACTGTCCAAGAGAACTTTGAAAATGTCATATGTGGCATTAAATACTTGAAATGTGACCAGTGTGACAGGGAATTGAATTCTTAATTTTAGTTCATTTAAATTTAAGCAGCCACATGTGGGTAGTGGCTACTATGGACAGTGCCTAAAACATGTTTTGGCTTCCTTTTTCAAAATATATTAACTAACTGTATAGTATTACTCTAATAATTTGTTTTGATTTATGCAGTTAAATAATAATTTAAATGGTGACACTGTTTATGAAAGATTTCAATTTAAGCATGATTTTAACTACCAGTGTTAGATTTAGACAGTTTTCTTTCTTTGATTTTTTTTTCCATTTTTTTTTTTATTGTTATTTGTGTCTTTTACATTTTGTATTCCCCTTGGGCAGCCCACCACCAATTCACCCGTGATCCATCTCCATGGTCCCCTGTATTCTCCTCTCTTCCATTTTGTGCCCTTATCCTCCCCTCCCCCCTCCCCCACCGCTGAGTGTCTCTCTCCCACCCGGCCTCCCTATAGTC
>PVIJ01016171.1:0-33669 GCA_004024925.1 Scalopus aquaticus
CCAGTTCTCCCAACACCATTTATTGAACAAACTAGTCTTGTTCCATTGTATATTCTTTGCTCCTTTGTCAAAGATTAGTTGTCCATATGTATGTGGATTTATTTCTGGGTTTTCTATTTGATTCCATTGGTCTGTGTGTCTGTTTTTGCTCCAGTACCATGCTGTTTTAATTATTATGGCTTTGTAGTATAGTTTGAAACCAGGGAGTGTAATCCCTCCATTCATCTTCTTTTTAGTCAGGAGAGCTTTAGCTATTTGAGGTTTTTTGTGGTTCCATATGAATTTCATCAATATCCGTTACATTTCTTTGAAGAATGTCATTGAGATTTTTATCGGGATCGCATTGAATCTATAGATTGCTTTTGGTTGGGTGGCCATTTTGATGATGTTGATTCTTCCAATCCATGAGCAGGGGATGTCTTTCCATCTTTTTGTGTCTTCTCTTTCTTGTAACAGCGTTTTGTAGTTTTCTTTGTATAAGTCCTTTACCTCTTTTGTTAGGTTTAATCCCAGGTACTTGATTTTTTTGGTTTCGATTTTGAAGGGGATAATTCTTTTAATTTCTTCTTCTTCAGACTGAGTGTTTGTGTATAGAAAGGCTACTGATTTTTGTGCATTGATTTTGTATCCTGCTACGTTACTAAATTGGTCTATAGTTTTGAGTAGTTTTTCTATGGAGTTTTTAGGGTTCTCTATGTATATAATCATATCATCTGCAAATAGTGACAGTTTAATTTCTTCCTTCCCTATTTGGATTCCTTGTATGTGTTTCTCTTGTCTTACTGCTCTCGCTAGGACTTCAAGTGTTATGTTGAAAAGCAATGGTGAGAGTGGGCATCCTTGTCTTGTTCCTGATTTCAGGGGAAGGGCTTTCAGCTTCTCACCATTGAGTATAATACTGGCTGTGGGTTTGTCGTATATGGCTTTTATTATGTTAAGGAATGTTCCTTCTATTCCAAGTATTTCAAGGGCCTTTATCATAAATGGATGTTGCACTTTGTCAAATGCTTTCTCAGCATCTATTAATATGATCCTATGGTTTTTATTTTTCTCTTTGTTGATGTGTTGGATTACATTGATTGCTTTTCGGATGTTGAACCATCCTTGTGTCCTTGGAATAAATCCCAGTTGGTCGTGGTGTATTATCTTTTGGATGCATTGTTGGATCCTGTTGGCCAAGATTTTGTTAAATATTTTTGCATCAGTATTCATTAGGGAGATTGGTCTGTACTTTTCTTTTTTTGTGTTGTCTTTGTCTGGTTTTGGTATTAGAGTGATATTTGCTTCATAGAATGTGTTTGGTAGTACTCCTTCTTTCTCAATTTTTTGAAAGAGTTTGTGTAATATAGGGATTAGTTCATTTTTGAACGTTTGGTAGAATTCGTTTATGAAACCATCTGGTCCCGGGCTTTTGTTTTTGGGAAGGCTTTTGATTACTGCTTCAATTTTGTCGCTTGAGATTGGCCCGTTTAGGTGTTCTGTATCTTCTTTATCTATTTTTGGGTGGCTGTGTAATTTCAGGAATTTATCCATTTCTTCTAGATTGTTGAACTTGTTTCCATATAGCTGTTTATAATAATCTCTGATTATTCTTTTGATTTCTGCTGTGTTCGTTGTAATTTCTCCTCTTTCATTTCTTATCCTGTTTATTTGAGTGTTCTCCCGTTTTTTCTTTGTGAGCCTTGCTAGAGGTTTGTCTATTTTGTTTATCTTTTCGAAGAACCAGCTTTTGGTTTCGTTGATCTTCTGTATTGTTTTTTTAATTTCCATTTCATTTATTTCTTCTTTGATTTTTATTATTTCCTTTCTTGTACTGGCCTTTGGATTTTTCTGTTGTTCCTTTTCTAGTTCTTTGAGGTGGGAGATTAGATTGTTTCTTTGAGTTGTTACTTGTTTCTTGATGTGAGCCTGTATTGCTATGTATTTCCCTCTTAATACTGCTTTTGCTGTGTCCCAAACATTCTGGAAGGTTGTGTCTTCTTTGTCATTCATTTCTAGGTATTTTTTAATTTCTTCTTTGACCTCCTTATTAGTCCAGTGGTCTTCGAGCAGTGTGGGTTTCAGTCTCCATGATGTAAAAGGATTCCTTTTTTTCTTTTCATGGTTCATTTCTAGTTTGATGGCTTTATATTCGGAGAAGATAGTAGGTATGATTTTAATCTTTGTGTATCTGTTGAGATTTGTTTTGTGACCTAGTATGTGATCAATTCTGGAGTATGATCCGTGTGCACTTGAGAAGAATGTGTATTCAGTTTTTTGGGGGTGCAGTGCCCTATATATATATCTGTTAAGCCCATGTGGTCTAGGTGTTTGTTTAGAGCTCTCATGTCCTTGTTTATTTGTTGCCTCGTTGATCTGTCCATTTGTGATAGTGGAGTGTTGAAGTCTCCTACAATATACGTATTCTCCCTAATGTCTGTTTTCAGAGTTGATATTAGTTTTCTTATATATTTTGGTGCTCTTTCATTAGGGGAGTATATGTTGATGAGGGTTATATTATCTTGCTGAGTTTTCCCCTTTATCATGATGTAGTGACCATCTACGTCTCTTTTTACCTTTTTTAGTTTGAAGTCTATTTTATCTGATGTAAGTATAGCTGTCCCTGCCTTCTTTTTAGGTCCATTTGCTTGTAGGATTGTTTTCCAGCCTTTTACTTTCAGTCTGTGTTTATCTTTTGTGGCTAAATGTGTTTCCTGTAGACAGCAGAAAGTTGGGTTCTGTTTTTTGATCCATTTCGCTACTCTGTGCCTTTTTATTGATGAGTTGAGTCCGTTTACATTTAGTGTTAATATTGATATGTTAGCATCTATATTGGCCATTTTATTTGTCTTTTTGTGGTTTTATTCCATGTCTTATTCTAGTCTTTTTCATTCCTTTGTCGGTTTTGGTTTTAGGACTTCTTGTAGTATTGTTTGTAGTGGGGGTTTAGTCATGACAAATTTCTGGAGACTGTCTGTCTGGGAAGATCCTTATCCTTTCTTCATAGAGGTAAGAGAGCTTTGCGGGATAAAGTATTCTAGGTTGGAATTTTTTGTCTTGGAGTTTGTTGAATATGTCTCTCCATCCTCTCCTTGCCCTTATCGTTTCTTCAGAGAAGTCTGATGTCATCCTGATTGGTTTTCCTTTATAAGTTATTTGTTTCCTCCCCCTTGCCATGTTTAATATTTTTTCCTTGTCCTGTATTTGTGTGAGTTTAACTATGATATGTCTAGGTGTGGGTCTTCTGGGATCATGGTGATTTGGAGATCTTCTTGCTTCTTGTATGCTGGAGAATTTCATACTCGGGAAATTTTCTTCTATTACCTCCTTGAATAGTTTCTCTGTTCCTTGGTCCCTCTCCTCTCCTTCTGGAATTTCTGTTACTCTTATGTTTCCTTTTTTCATGGTATCAGATAGATCTTGAATTGTTTTTTCATTCTTTTCTCTTTGTGCTTCAATTTCCTTTTCCCTTTTGGATCTTTTAATATTTGTATCTTCGAGATCGCTAATGCGGTCTTCCATTTCATCAATTCTGCTTTTATCGCTGTTCCTGGAGATCTTTAGTTCTTCCTTTAAGCTCTTATTTTCCTTCTTCAGGGTCTCGATTTCGTTCTTCAGATCATTAATTGTTTTTTACATTTCTTTCTTTTCCTTTATCATGATTTCCTTGATCATGATTCTAAATTCTTTATCTGACAGAGAGAGAAGTTCTTCCATGTCGTTGTCGATTGGTTTTGGTACTTGATTTTCTTTTTGTTCCGTGTCCTTTCCCTGAGGGCTTGCTTGGTTGTTTATATTTTTCCTTCTCCCTGTTTGTCTTCTGATTTGTTGTAAGTGTTGGGAGATTGTGGCACTGGTGTTGGCAGGCATCTCCTTGGGTTCTCCTTGGATGTCGGGGAGTGGTGATCTAACTGATTCTGGCCCTGTTAAGCCAAGCCCCTAGTGGTCGTGGTGGTTGGTATTCCTAGAGCTATCTCCACTCAGTTCCAAGAACCCCGGCTGGGGGGCGCCGGCGGGCGCTGGTCACTTGCAGCTGGAGGGCACAGGCGGCGCGGGTTGCACGTGGCTGGAGGTCAGTGGCCGCGCTGGGGCTGCCGCACGCGCAGCTGGATGGCACCAGCGGGCGTGGGGCGCATGCAGCTGGAGGGTGCAGGTGGCACGGTGTGTGCGCACACGGTTGGAGGATGGGCAAGTGTGGACGGGCGCGCGGCTGGAGGGCTCAGGCGGCGCCGGGCATGCGTGCCTGGAGGGTGCAGGCGGCGTGGGGCGCATGGGGCTGGAGGGCGCAGGTGGCGCGAGTCTGAAGGTCAGCAGCTGCGCCAGGGTGGGCGTGCGCCTGGCTTGAGGGCGCAGGCGGCACTGGGCACGCGTGGCTGGAGGGTGAAGGCAGCTTGGGGCACGCGTGGCTGGAGGGCGCAGGCGGCGCAGGGCGCGTGCTTGCACTGCTGGAGGGCGCCGGCTGGCACAGGGCACACATGACTAGAGGGCGCAGGCGGTGCGGAGCGTGCTTGGCTGGAGGGCGCAGGCGGCGCGGGGGCACGCGCACTCTGCTGGTGGGCACAAGTGACTTTTGTTCCGCACCTCTCCCACGCCTGGAGGGCGGTCATGGCAGCCTAGCCCAAGATCTTTATCTGTGGATTGTGAAGCTGATCCCCTCCCGTTGTAGTTCTGAGGGGCGGGGCGCACGGTGGAGCTGCCTCGGCAGCTCTCCTTTTTCCTTCCCGCACTTCCTCCAGTGGTTAGATACTACCAGTGTTACTGAAGAAGTGGGTTGACCACGACCTCAGAGTTCTTTTCCAGCAGGGAGCTAGAGTGCTGGCTCTATAACGGAGGTGGGGGGAGGGGCCACACCGCGGCTGCCCAAGGCTTTGTTCCGTGTCCCACCAACTTCCGCAGTGCGCTCTGCCCTCTCCCTGGCTCTGTTGCTGCCTGGGGGGACTGCTGGTGTTACTCTTGAGTTTATCACTGCCGTGCCCGGGGAAAACGTCTCTGCCCACCTTTCTTTCTCTGGGTCTCCTCAGGTGCCCCTTGTCTTGGTCTCCTGGTCCGGTTTTGCGCTTAGGGGAGGGAGAAGGGGATCTGGTAGATCTTTCTTCTCCTTTGTCAGTCTTTTTAGCTTCTTTCTAGGTCCTATTCACCCATGAGGGTGTTAGATTTATCCAGCGTTTCTGGATCTTCTCTGGGTTTGGCCGATGTCTCTATAAGCGGCTTCTCTTTCCGGAGCGTTGATACTAGCCTCCGTTCACTGCCATGTTGATGACGTCTCCCTGAAATTGATATTTTAAGATGATTTTTTCCTAAATCTAGAAAAAAATCATAGTGAGTGAATTTTTATTTTTTCTTTAGATTTTTGATTCTGATAGTAAATAGTACCCTAAATCTGAAAAATATTGTCCATTTTACTACTGGGAACTCTAGTTGAAAAATAATTATAGTATGATGACAAGAAAAAGATTAAAATTAATTCTGCTCATTTTAAGTAAAATAAAAGTGAGTTGGGGGGTTTATTGATAGGATATAGGAACATCCTCTCATTCAAAAGTGGAATCTTCAGGATTTGGAACTAAGAAAAAGGAAGTCAGGGACCAAGGTTACATTCTCCATTTATCAAAGTACATTTACCACAGTGTTGCATCACTTCTTTTCCCTATATTTCTCCTTCCTACTACTTGTGTTTATGTGCTTCGGGTTGAATATACTTTTCTTCTACCTGTCTCCCCAGGTGAAGTATAAATACTGAGTTTAAATTATTAGTTTATGCAAACCTAGATTTATTGCCTATAGGAAAATCCCATAATGCACAAATTTTATAAATGTCATTTTGTACATTATTCTTAGAGTCTCCATTATTTTACTTTGTAGATTTTTTTCCTTTTTTGTGCTCTTCTGCATTTTCCACAATTATGTACTACTTTTATAATCAACAGAAAACAGGTCTTAAAAGAACTGTTTACATCAATATTCCCCTATTATTGGGAGCTGGAGGCAACAATATGCATTGTAGGAATTGTAATTGGGTAATTTCAATTTAATTTAATTCTAATAGCATTTACATTTAGATTTTCATATTGGGTGGGAATTTTCCTAATTCTCTCTAAGTTGAGCTATACTAAAAGAGCTATGAATGGCAGGATCTAGCACTATCACCAGAAAGTTCTATTCCTCAGATGCTTTTAATCAGCCATTCATTCCAGTCTCTGTAAGTAAGGGGATTAGAGGAAGGAGATCAGTCTTAGTGCCCCAGCACTATAACTTATAAGTGTCAATTAATTTCCATAAATGTTATCATACAAATGTGTTGCAAAGAATTTTGTATCTTGTATAACCTTAGAGGCATTACATAATATAACCATAGCTATCTATAATCCTCTTCCACAAGAATTTGTGGAAGTGAAGAATTATGGTGAAGGATTCTTCCTCCTCTGTCATCTACTTTCCCATCTTCCCAGCCAAGTGAAAATTAAGAGAGCCAGTCCTATCCCAAATAAAAATTAAAGATAGGGTCATCTGCAATGAGGAAATAATGTCTTCCCATCCCCTAGACACACATCTACCATGTCTGTAAAATCAACTCACTCTCCCATTAAAGAAGAAAAGAAATTGATTTTGTGGGAGAGCCTAGAATTTGCCTCAGAAACCGGTCAAAGTATACTTGAACACTGGAGATTTCTAAAAGGAAAAGGAAGCCTGGTAGAGAAGCTAGTACTGGTGGCCTGGTGATTAAGGACAGTCTTTATTATCATATATAGGAAGAAAAAAACATGGGGAATTCATTGTACACCCCAGTTACACATGGTACACAGGGAATGAAGAGGATTTTAGTGGTTCTGTAAAGATGAGGGGAGACTCATACAGGGTTAAAGGACACTGTGTCCCATCTGGGAGGCATTATGCATTACAAACCATTACAAGACTATCCACTGAGAGGCTCGGGTAAATTTCAGTCTGCCCTTAAAAGAGCCACCATATCAGCAAAGGTCATCCATTTCTGGATTAGAGCAAAGTCAAGGGCATCTCCCTACTACCAGCTTGTTCTTTGGTTAGTTATATTAGGTGACCAGAGTCACCTATAATCCTCTTCCGCCTGTACTGGACCCAGAAAATGGAGGAGCAGAAGACCAGACCTTGCTCTCTTCCCTATTTCAGATCTCTCAACTATAAATGTCATTGCTGATGGGGAAGGGAAAGATTTATATCAGGTATGATAGTTGTTTAAACAGGGCTATAATGAATTTCAATACCGAAAGTAGCCAGTATGTATTAGAATTTCCCCATAATGTCATTAAGGTATGGAGAAAAAAAGGGAATTTGACAGCACTAGTAAGAAAAAAGTTTTGTTATTTCTTCTAAACTGAGACTTCTCCATAAACCAATTACAGCTAACATTTTAAAAGTAATCTTTTATGGATAGTCTGTGAATCACTGTCTCTCTTTTTTTTTTGTATGTTCATATGTAGGTTATATGCATCTTCTTGTATTTTACTTTCAGGACTCCACTTAATTTTTTTTGAAGATTTATTTATTTATGCATACAAGCTGGGGCGCAGGCCAGAGGTATGGGGTGGTGAGACGGTTCACTAGAGACAGAGTGGGGAGCAAAACAGGCAGATCAACTGAAGTACACTGCTGAGGGATGCAGCCGCCTGCTGGAGAGGTCTGCTGTGGCATGTGGGAATCTTCCCAGCTAGCTGAGTATTGAACTTGTGCCATAGCCACGGATAGCTCCTTAGCGCTGTGCTTAACCCGTTGTGCCACCAGGGAGGCGCCAAAATCCACTTAATTTTTAAAATACAAAAGACATAAATGATGCCTTTGCAAAATGCTAAATTAAAAAAATTATCAGCATGGTAAAACTTCGTTGAAAACTTTTTTACTTTGTTTTCATATAGTCTATTAATGTGGTAACATATTTGGGAGAGCAATTTCTGTTTTTATTGACCTAATCTTTAAAATTTTGCTTTACATATTTTAATATTTTTAATAAGTTTTTGAATATATAATCTAAGCTATACGTTGGAAGTGAACCTATAATAACACAATCTGCAGCAATACAATTTGGGGTATGTGATGGGAAACTAGCCCTGGAACTCTGGCAAGCTAACTTCAGTCATTTCATTAACATCACAATCTTGCCCTTAACTTGATTAAAATTTTCAGACTTCATTTATAGGACTATAGTGGGCTTTACGTTATGTATTTTGTCATCAATTTAAAAATATATTTTAGGTAATGGTTTAGATGTATGTGTTCCCAAACTCTATATGCAAATTTTGGAAATGACTAAGGGTCATCACCCTACTACAAAAATACTTGGGAATCAATTTTTCCATAGAAGTAGAACTCTCAGAAAGCTAAATTTGTAAGCCAAAAGTCATTAACCTTTGTCAGTAAAAAGGTCAGATGGTAAGTATTGCAGGCTTTGTACAACTACTAGCTCTGCTGCTGTAGAGCAGTAGCAGCGTTCCATTAAAACTTAATTCTCAGAAACAGTGGTGGGTTAGATTTGACCCACAAGCTGTACTGTGCCAACCTCAGCTTTAAATAGAAAATTACTTTGTATTTTAATAGTTTTATGGATAGTACTCTTAAGTTATACATCAATTAGTGGGCCTTGTGTTGTAGAGGGCTGGTTATTCCTAAAATAGGAATAAAATTAGATTGTTGGATTGTTCTTTCAGATTTCTGAACATTTTTAGTCAAATATATTTATACCAGTAGTCTTTTCCCTCATACCAGTTTGATACTCTTATCTGAAGGCACCAGAAAACCAGTTTATTTAACTTGGTAAGATTAACATTGTATATTCTATATAGTGAGAACCATTTCTGATTTTGGGAAAACTTAGAGTACCTTCAGTTATCTCAGGGAATAGCTAGATTGTTAATATGCAAAGAAAAATATTTATATCCAATTTCTTTTTTTTTTAAAGATTTATTTATTTATGCATGCAAGCTGGGGTACAGGCCAGAGGCATGGGGCGGTGAGAGGGTTCACCAGAGACAGAACTGGGAGCAGAACAGGCAGATCAACGGAAATACACTGCTGAGGGGAGCAGTGGGCGAGGCAGGAGAGGTCTGCCGTGCCATGTGGGAATCTTCCTGGCCGGGTGTATAACTCGCATTGCTGCTGCCGACAGCTCCACAGGGCAGTGCTTAACCGCTGTGCCACCAGAGAGGCCCCAATTTCTTTTTTAAAAGATTTAATTTTATTTATGTATAGAACTGGGATGTAGGCCAGAGGTGCAGGAGGGCGGGGATGAGAGGATTCACCAGAGACAGAGTGGGGAGCAGAATAGGCAGATCTACTGAAATACACTGCTGAGGGGAGCAGTGGGTAAGACAGGAGAGGTCTACTGCGCCATGTGAGTTAGCTTCTGGGCCAGGATTGAACTCAGGCACAGTGGCTGGTGATAGCTTAATAGCAGTGAGACGTTAACCCTTGTACCACCAGGAAGGCCCCTATATTCAATTTCAATTTCTTAAACACTAATATAATACTTTTAGGACAAGAATATTAGAAAATCAAATTAATAGCAATTCTTCACTTAAAAAGTTGTAAATATCTGCTAGAGGTATTTCTGGAGAAGCTTCTGCTCTACTCAGAGAGCAGGTAATCTTCAGAAGGACACATTTAGAGACAATTTGGCTGTTTGTAGTCTTTATTAAGTGTATAGACCCCAAATCACAAATAATGCATGTGTACAAGGAGAAGTTGAACTTTACCCAGCCTGATGGGCAACAGATGTGCTTAGGAACATAGTCCAAAAACTAAAAATATGTCAGGGGCAATATGCAGCACAGAGAGTTAACACCAAGAGCAGTCAGTTGTTTTCACCATTTTATCTACATTTTATTTACTTGTTGTTTGAGTTCAGTACTTCTATATATGTGCTCTGAAACAATGTTATATAATTATGATCTAATTAAATTCTATTATTTTATCTGAGGCCAGTGTAGGACCTCCCACTGCACATAAATTTAATGTTCTATTTATACTTTAGGTATCAGTTACCATATGGCTGTATGGGAATGTGATGTGCTAGAAATTATTATACCATTTTTACTTTAGAAAAAAAAAATTAAGCTGATTGAAATTAGAATAAAAATTGCATTCTGGCACCTAAAAGCTCAAATGCTATTCTATGAAAACTAAAGGTTATCAGTGATCGTTTTAAAATCACATTCTGTATGAATGTGTAATATGAATCACACATTCTGCGTTTTAGGAATATAATTCAGATCATCTTTCTGAGCCAAATACTTTAGCCTCTGTACAGTGAAAAAGAATAAATGTAGTGTTTTCTGTCAATTTTAGCCTGTTCCCAGAAGTTTGACATCTATACTAGAATGCCTGATTATTGCTCATACAGTTGGAGTGGAAAGTCTTTTTGATGACTGCATGAAGTAAGTGATATGATGTAGCACTGATACTATTAATTTAGAGATTTCTTCCAGTCTCCTTATTTCTGGGAAATTTTAGACTTGGCCTGTTTTCTTGGTAACAATGTATGTCACTTTAACACTTAACTGGTTGTGGCAATGGAGAAGTATTGATTGAGACACTGCTCAAGACACTTAAGATCAATTTTATTTAGCTGAACCATGGTTACAAATATTAAAATCCATGCACCTACCCCAAAGTGGATTTAAAATATACATTTACAGAAAAAGAAGAGCATAATTAAGTCCATCATAGAGTTCACAAAATTAATGTGTGGTTAGTCAAAAAATAATTATATATACTTATATATGGACATATCATTATTAAAAACTAAAATTTTGTTGGATATTATTATGAAAAATATTTTCATTTCTAAAAAAAAAATATTTTCATTTCTCCAAGTTGGAATTTTTTTTCTTTTTAACAGGTATATTGTAAAGCATTTTGCAAGATTTTGGTCTGAGAGAAGCTTTGCAAATGTACCTCCTGAGATTCAGAAAAGTTGTCTTAATATGTTGATTCAGTCCTTAGTAAGTATAATGTAATACTCTTGCTTGTGTTTATCATCGAAAAATGTACTCACTTTTGTACAGTTAGTCTCAATGTTTTTAATGTAACTGTAGAATTATATGATAAAAGCAAGATGAGAGAACTAAGCAGCTAGTTGGAAAAAAATTTAAGTTGAATCTGTACCTCACATCCTGGCATGCCAGGATATATTTGAAACAGATCAAAGATTTGAACATATAAAAAATGAAATACTAAAACACTAAAATAAACCCTGAAGAAGAATTTTATAACTTTGGCAGGATAGTGGGATACAGAATTCAGAAGCCATTAAAAAAAAAATTACCTAAGATGCAGTAAGCAAAAAAAACCCCAACAAACTATAAACAAAATAAGGAATTCATCCATATTTATATTGCCATATGTGAACAATAATGTTATCTGTAATAATGTTGCCATCATTAACATTGTAATAGCAGAAAGCTGAAAACAATTAAATGTCTATAAGTAGAGGGTAGCTGAATGCTTATTGTGGATTATTTCATCACTATTAAAATAACAGGGCTTTTTATATTCTAAGGAAAAATACTCAATGTATACTAAGTGTAAAAGAGAGAGTACAGAGTACAGTGCATATTAATGCCTCCATTGGAGTAAATAAGGGGGATATTACATTGTATTTTTATTTGTATGTGTATAAAATACCCAGAAAGATACAAAAGATGAATAGTATTTAAGGATTCAGAAAATAAACAATAATAAATAACATTGATGAGGGGAAATGAATGGCTTGGAGACCAGAAGGAAAGGCTGCCCTTTATATACTTTTGAAGTTTGAACCATGTATATTATGTTAACTTTCAGTTAAAAGTTAATGTGTGTGGTCTAGAAATAATCACATTTTTTCCCTTCTTTGAACCTCAAGCTACTCTATGTTTTATGCTATATATTCATACCAATAAATAAAAATATCACAAATTACCTATGTTATTATTGACCCCCATCATTTAGTTTTCCAGTAGATTCTGAACTAAATTATAACAACTCTGCTCTATATCTGTATTTTAAAAAAGATTGTGCCCTTAGATGACTTAACATTATATATGTAATAAGCACTTGGTAGATACCTGCTGAGTTTATTTGAATACCTTAAATTTGACTCTGCTACAATTGCTATAGTAGAGCAAATTGGGCTTATTGCCTAGAACTCTTCATAATTGAACAGTTACTCAGAAAATCATCAGAGGAGGAAAAATGATGGTACTAAAAAGAACTTCATATCTAACAAAGTATAGCTTTTTAATTCAAATAAAGCAGTTGAAACATATACCACATTAAACAGAATTCTTGGTAAATGGTGAGTTTTAAAAAAAATTTGATCTTCAACGTCAAACAGTTTGACTTAAAAATTCACTTATAGACTCTTAGTTTCTGATGATGCTAACAGATCAACAAACATCTGAGTATCTTCTGTCACCCAGTTTTGTCACCCAGAAGATACATCTGAGTATCTTCTGTCTCCTAGTGGGAGAGACCCAAAGTAATCACATAGTTGTATTTAAGGTCAAGCAAGTACTAATGAATTAAATGCTCTAAAGAAAGGGACAGCTTCTCTGATGCTACGTACAAAAGGAATCTGATGTTCGAATAGGAATCAGGGAAGACAGAGCTTGAGTTGAGATCTGAAAGATACAGAGAGAGTGCCAAGTTTATATCATGCAACGTCTGTTAAGGATTTCAGTTGGTTGTTTCCAGATTTATCAGTTATATATTGCTCTGTAACAAGAAACCCCAAAACTAAGTACCTTACAGCTAAAGTTTTATTATTTCTCACAAGTCTGTGGGTTAACTGGTTGATTCTTCTGCTCATCTTGCCTGAGCTTAGTCCTGTGACTGCTTTTAGCTGCTTGCTAAGTTGGGGACTGAGCTCTGTGGTCTTTCTTAATAGCCTTCTTTATGGCCTCCTGGTCCCAGAATACCAAGAGAGTTAAGCCAGAAGCTTCCAGGTATTGTGAGGCCTCAGCCATGGGACTTGTGCAACACAACTGTACAAGTGAAAAAGCCTATGTAAGTTCAGGGGAGGAGGAAATTGATTGCACCTCTTGATGGATGTAGTTGCAAAGAATTTGTGACCATGTTTTTATGTCTCTTACAATCAATCCATCAGTAACTAATAATTTTTTGACAAGCATTGTTTTGAGAACTAGAAATCATACATGAATAAGCTACAATAATATATAAGTTGCTGTTTTTCCTTGGTTCATAGGGTATTTGTGAATTATCTTTTCATAATCATCATATTCATCAACATTTTTTTCCTATGGTATAAAAATGAATCATCAAATGAATAAAATATAAAAAGGAGAATCTTACCTAATTAGGGAAGAAGACAATCACTAGGGATTATAAGTAATTTTAGCCTTTCTAAATTTGTAATAAAGAACATGTACTTTATAGTCAGAAAAGAATTAAGGCTATGTCAATGTAGCCATGCAATTATCAGTGATAAATATGAGCACAAATTAAAATCTTAGTAAAAGAGTAGATAAAAAGCCTATTGAAAATCTCAGGGAGGTCAAATTTTTCTTTATAATTGTTTTATAACTTTGCTCTCAGATTGGTTTTCACTATCTTTTAAAGGTGGACTCTTCCAAGTTTGCCCCTTTGGATAATTCTCAATCAGTGAATTAGTATTACATGTAAAATTAATGGCAAAGATATTAGCAACTGGAATTTTGTTGTTTCTTGCAGGAAAAAAATCACAAGAAAACAAAGTATTTGATTTACTCAGAAAGTTATTTTATCAGCAGTAATCTAACTATTTTCCCATTTTTTTTAAATTATAAGAATGATAAGAATGCTGCTTTTCTTCTGATGGAAAGCGACAGACTAATCATCAGTTTGCCCAGAGTGAAGTGGACAGAAGCAGCACTGACTATGGCCTCTCAGCTCCAAGAGGAATGTATTGCATTTATGATTGAAAACTTCTCCAAGATTATTCAAAGTGAAAATTTTGCTCTTCTCTTACAGGTACTGTGTCTAAAATTATACCTTACATTTAGTCCCATCTTTGTGTTGTGATTTTAATTATGTAAGAGTTTTTAAATTCAGGTTGCCTTTGATTAAATTAGTATGGTTTAAATAAATTCCATAGCAGATGGCATGTTTGCACAGGATTTAGAGCAGAGATGGACTGGATTTTTGGCTCATAAGATATTGAAGGGGGATGGGGGGGAGAACAGGTTTTAGTGCTCTGGCAAGGCACAGTATAACTCTGGCCAACTCTAACCTTCAGATAGCCTAGGCCATGCTTTAGAAACCAAAGTCATAAAGATACTGTTTTGGCCAGTAATAAAATTATGTGCATGCAGACTTCTCTGCCTTACTTGGGATCCCCTTTCTCTAAAAGTAGTTATTGAACTTCTGTCACTTATTTCTAGGTTCTGTTTCAGGACTGTTTGGGCACTTGAGAACTATGTGTGTGTGTGTGTGTGTGCTCTTGTGTGTATGCAGAAATTTTTTTTTGCCTTTTTTTTAAATTTTTTTTTTGTGAAAACTGCTTTTCATGTTTTATTTTATTTATTTTTTAAATAAATATTTTATTTATTCATATCTTTTACATTATTGTGTGTTTCCCATAGGTTACCCACCACCTGTTCACCCGTGGAGCCATCACCATAGTCCTCCGTGCTCCCCTCTTCCCCCCTCTTGAGCCCTTCCCTTCCCCTCCTTCCCTGCTGAATGTCGCATTCTTATTTGGCTCCCCTATATTCCTGTTATAAGTGAAACCATTTGATATTTTTCTCTTTCTTTCTGGCTTATTTCACTGATCATGATCCCTTCTAGATCCATCCATGTTGTTGCGAATTGCATGTGTTTATCTTTTTTGAATGCTGAATAGTATTCCATTGTGTATATGTACCACATCTTCTTGATCCAGTCATCTATTTTAAATTCATTTTTTTAATTTAATTTATATTCTTTACATTATTGTATATCCCCCCGTAGGTTTCCCACCACCAATTCACCTGTGAACCATCACCATAGTCCCTTGTGCTCTTTCTCCTCTATTTTGGTCTCTCTTCCCCCCCTCCACTGTATGTCTCTTATTTGTGGTTGCCTGCTAGTTTTTGCTTTTGTTATATTTTGTGTCCTATTTTCTCTTTCTAGCCAGAAATTTTTAACAAGGGAAAGGGATTACTGTAATTATAAATAGGGTTATTATATTACACAATTATAATAATCATTATATTGTTACTAACAAAGGAAATAAGATTTCTAGTTGACTTCGTGCAGCCAGTTATGATAAATGGTCTGTTGTTATGCCAGACCTTCACATTTTGTCTACATTTTGTATGTATTCTTATTGAATATCAGTTTCTGTGTTTTGTAGTCACAAGCAATGAGCAGCACAGCTGATCTCTTAGAAAAAATATTGAAAGCAATTGAAGAAAACATTACCACTGAGAATAGTTGCTCTCTTCTTATGGCTCTGGACACATTGCTGAATTCTGACCACATGAAAGAAATGGTATTGAATATAATAAGGTTCATTAAAATGATTTAATATTTGAAGTATTTCAATATTTTTAAATGTGTGCCTGTTTTAATTATTGCATGGTTCAAGGAAACAAGGTAATAGAACCTAGGGGTTGATTGTAGTATTTACTTTTGTGTATGTTTGGAATATTTCATAATGCAAAATTTTAGAATTTCGTTTACCTCCAAATGGACAAGAAGTTTAGAATTTGGCAGTTTACTAGGCTAATTCTAAACACAATTTGGTATTTAGCAGTATTAATTGGTAAAGTATAACTCTAGTTTTTCTCCAGTCACTACATTAAATTTCTTAAATATAAAACTTACATAGAATTTTAAAGAATATTTAAAATTTTTAAGTCATCAATGTCTTTCATTTTTATAATATAGTCTTAAATTTTTTGTCTTCAGAGAAGAAATATTTAAAATTGGACTGGGGAAAAGCAAAATTTAAAAATTACCTATTTTTAAATGCAGTTAATCAATGATAATTAATAAGCTAATTGCAGATTATTCACATATTTGCTTAACAAGAATGATAAAATATTTTGTCATAGTCATTACTATTGTATAAAGTATTTGACCTTGTAATGTCATAGTTGATTTGAAAAGGCTCTGTAAGGTATTCTTGTAAAAGCCACTGATGGTTTAAAATAATGTGTGGTTGAAAGGAAAAGGTTTAGCTTCATGTTCACTATAAAATCCTGTTGTTGAAGGATAAGCCTTCATAAATAACATGTGCCTGACGATCTTAAAAATTTAAGTGATGACATCATTGATCTAGCTTAGGAGTAAGTAGATTCGGAAAGGAATAATGACTGGTTGCTATGACAATGTGGCTCTCACCAGCTGCTGATTTGTTGCTTGAACACAGGGTTTTACGTGCAAGATCCAGGCTCTGCGTGATAAGCTCTGGGTCTTCCTGGTTCAGTCTTTCTATGCTGTTCGTCACACAGAAAGCTGGAAGCTGATGAGCACAGATGATCAACAGAAAATCCAAGCAGGTATGTGAGCCTCAAGATTTTTTATTCTTACATTATGATCTTTATGACCAGAGATATTTTGAGAGGATTCTAATATGTGGTAAGATTAATGTTTGTTTGTTTCTCTTCAATAATAGCTTGCTAATTGAAACTAGTGATAGTATGTTTAGGCAGTTTTAATAAATCATGCTTTTTTGCTCTACTTAGAAAATGAACTCATTTCCTTTATATATATTTATATATACATATATACACACGTGAATTTTTAATCCTACTCCATATTAGCAACAGTGTTTCAGACAAATTTGCTTAAAAGCATTCTTCTAAAGAGATTAGAAGTAGAGAAAAATATAATCCACATAGAACAAATGAACAACCATACTTTCTCTCTCTTCAGAAATGTAGTTTGCCATGAAGCTTTTCCATCTTTTGCATAAGATTTCCTTTCTTACGGTTTTGCCCAGGTTAGATGGCTTTATTTCACAATTGATTGAATCAGTGAGATGGTGTGTGCTATTGCGGAGTGTCCCTCAGGAGCCGCACAGTGGTCTCTGACATTTAGTAGGCAGCGTTTGAAACATTAGCATCCAATAGAAGATGTAGATTGCTCAAAATGTATGTTTAGTTCAGAAACATTAAAATAAAATTTTGAGGGTATGGAACTAAAAATGGCTTCACGACTATTTTTGGGTTAAAGCAGGTGTGTTAGGAAAAAATGCTGACAGATTCAGCAGGTATACTTTTAAAAAACATTTTAAGTTGAGACTGCATTACATGAACCAGACATTTTTGTACTAGGCAACATGGAAGCCATATGTGATATATTAGTGTCCTGGTGGTGAATAGATATGTTAAATTCTTTAATGATTTAGTCAGAATATGCTCCACTCTGCCTTGTGCTATGAGCATAACACGACAGTGTAGCTAGATGTGCTCTAAAAAGCACTTTTCAATGAAATTCCAACAAAATAATAAAAAAATCATGAAAAGATCCTTAGACATTGGATTTTTTTCTTTGTGACTATCTCTGTCCTGATTTTTAGATGACAGCTTACCTTTACTACAAAATCTATACATTGAAGAAATAAGATAAGACCTGCATTTCATGAGTAGGTGTCTTCAACTCTCTTTTGGTTGATAGTAAACTTTGTTTTTCTCCATCTTAGAGGATTTCATAGCAAAGTTTGGCCTCAAGCTGTGTTCTTTATCTTAATTCTTCAAAGTGCTAATTAAAAATACATGGGAATACACTTATATACACACATAACCAGAGCAGAATGTTATTAGTAATCCAACTGTTATTAAAAAGAACTTTCCAAACTACTATACCATGTAAGAATAATAATATATTTTTTGTCTTAAATGTGTTGAATTATAATGAATCCCAATTTGTACATAATTACTGCATTGGGAAACCCCAGATAAAGGAGTGATTTTAGGCTGTCTTTTGTAATAACATTTCTTATGTTCTAGTTGAGTTACTAACCTTTGGGGAAAATTTTGTATTAATTTCTTCCTGCTGTTATTCTACAAGTCAGTCTGTGTATTGCCAATTCTAGGATGACTTACCTGGTGGTACAAATCCTATAAAACAGAGATAGTAGAAGATGCATAGTATAGTTACAGATAATTTAATGTATTTTCATCAACCATTTTAATAAAAATCATTTTTTTGGAGATTATATGTATATCTTTTATTTTAGAGGCTCTTACCTTTTAAAGTGAAGAACTACATTAGCTATAAATATATTTACCTGATATCATTCAATTCTTATTTGACAAACATAAACCTGAGTTCTCTAAGAATTTCCATATAAGCCTAATTTGTAAAATAAATTTTTATGTAATTCTAAAAAAGAATAATGTGCGTTTGATGATTGTTTTATATTCAGAGAACCTAATTTCTCTTTCTTCTTTCATCATGACTTGCCTTCTAAGCCGGAAAATATTTGTAGTTAATTTCAAGAGTACTTTTATGCTTTTTATGATAAACATTTTTTCATATTTAATAGTTCATAACTGTTATATTTGGTACAACCTGTAAATTTTTGAAATTTGGAATACGAATTGAAGCCCATTATCTCTAAAATTTCACAGCTTGAGAAAATTCTGAGTTTTTTTGAAAATTGAGATACACATTTCTTACTTACAAATTTTAAGAACATAAAGTCTATAGGGGCCAAAAAAAGTTTGAAAAGTAGGTTCTTTTTTTAAAAAAAAGTTTAAAATGTAATGGGGAATTATTTAATTAGATTAATCTAAACCAAATTGGTTCAGCTTTTTAAAAGTAATTTTTGACATGGCAGACCTCTCCTGCCCCGCCTGCTGCTCCCCTCAGCAGTGTATTTCCATTGATCTGCCTGTTTTGCTCCCCACTCTGTTTCTGGTGAACCCTCGTGCCACTCCACGCCTCTGGCCTGTCTCCCAGCTTGTATGCATAAATATATAAATTTTAAAAAAACATAAAAGTAATTTCTATTAAATTGTAATCGTTTTTTTGCTGCTATACTAGTTTCTGTCTACTTCTATGGTAATAATAGTGTCTCCTATAAAAATAAATTGCTCTTTCTTTCTGCAGCTGCATTTGACAAAGGTGATGATCGAAGACTTGGCAAAAAGCCTATATTCAGTAGCTCTCAGGTAAAAATTTTAAAATTTTATAGGTCCAAGTGAAAAAAGATACCAAATAAATTTTCTTTTTACATTTCAGAATAATTTTTAAAAATCTATTCTTTCATTGATTTAAGCTATTTCTATGGATGTAATTTTAAGTCCTTGTAATCAAGTGAACATTTTATAATTTTTTAATGGGATGAATTTTTATAGCTAGCTGGCATAGAAAGTGAAATATTGTCTATCATTTTTATTTCCTTGAAAACCTTTTTGGCAGTTAATATACTGGAGCTATCCCAGTAGGTCAGAAATTGTGTAGAATTCTAGACCTCATTCAATGTCTATTTTTTAGATTAACCTACTTCTTACAGAGGAAGATTTTAGTTGTCCCAGTTTTCCCTATACTATGATTTTAATTCACATAATATATTTTCTGGTGTGAAAAGGCAACTATCTTCAAGAGTACAGTTGTGTTTTGTTTTAGAAGTTACTTGGTATACTTAAGAGATACCTAAATAGTTAAACTCTTAGGAAGTAAAATAGGGTTGGCAGAGGTTGAGGGGACAAAGGTAAAGGGAGATTGATATTCAGTGGCTATGGAGTTTCAGTTTTGTAAGATGAAAAACTTTTAAAGATCTGTTGCACAACAAAGTGACTTTACTGCCCACTTGAGAATGGTTAATGTAGTAAATGTTATTTGTTTTTTATCAAGCACATACAGTACAAATATGCACAAAAGTACTTGGCATATTAGTTATGACATGAACTATAAATTCTAGATTTTGCTAACGTTGGTTAGTATTCTAAGCTAACTTACATATCGCTACCTAATCAAATATATATATGAAGTATAAAATTATTCTAACTAGTACATGCACTGCAGTCATACAGATACACACGTTGAGAATTTTGGTTTGGAATAGGGAATCTTTTCTTCTCTGCCAGCAGACAGGAAATCATACAACTCCAAGATGCCACAGAGAGCTCTCATGGCTTGAGACAGATCAAACTCCAAATGACTTGGGTGAGAAACTACAGGACACTGGAGTGTCTTGCTAGGAAACTTTCTAGGACTATTTTCCAAAGTGTTCCACAAAATACCAGCGCCATCATATGTTCCAAATAAGAAAATCTGTTGTCACTACATTTGAGAATTTCTGTACACAGTAGCTCCCCTTAGAGACTAAAGGTGCACATGAGCACCTTATAAAAGCTCTGAGAAACACTACAGTAAAGAACACTTTTGAATTCTGTTTTATTCAGCGTTTCCTTTAATTTTGTAACTGTGGAAAACGACTAGACTTCCCCTTCACCCTTTTAAGTATATTATGTAGTTCTACACAACAGGCACTAGGAGATGATACTTTAGGGCATGTTTTGCTATGTCCTAGTTTCCTGTTATCTCGTGTGTGTGTGTGTGTGTGTGTGTGTGTGTGTGTGTGTGTGTGTGTGTGTGTGTGTTTTAAGGCCCCCAGAATTAGCCTATCTGCCTTGCTTTCCTCAGCTCTGCTATCTTTTTTTTTTAAAGATTTGTTTATTTGTGCATACAAGCTAGAGTGCAGGCCAGAGATGGGGGGCGGTGAAAGGGTTCACCAGAGACAGAGTGGGGAGCAGAACAGGCAGATCAACAGAAATACATGCAGGGGGCGAGGCAGGAGAGGTCTGCTGTGTCATGTGGGAATCTCCCTGGCCAGGCATCAAACTCTGCAGCTGCCTATAGCTCCATAGCATTCTGCTTAACTCGTTGCACCACCAGGGAGGCCCTCCGCTATCCTTTTTAAACCAGACTTTTCTTCTTTCCTTGCAACAAAATAGAACAAAGTCTCATTGCTCTTTCTTACACTCCTGAGTTTCAGGCTTTTAACCATTGCTGTTAATTACAGTGGAAGGACAGTAGTGTACCGCAGTGGGAGCTAAACACAGAATCAGAAGAGTTCAAATCATGACTCTGTATTTATTATCTGTAGCATCTGTGAGGCTTGTTTGCTTATATGTAAAATGGAATAAAAATGAAGCTAGAAGGATGATTGTGAAAATTGAGTGAAATAATTTACGTGCAATTATCTGTTGTGTAGTAAGTGCGCTCAATAAATGTGAATGAATAAGCATGTGTCCAAAAAGATGAGATCTTTTGGAAGTGGGAGAAAGTTAATGAAATTAAATTTAGAGAAAGGTTTCATTGTGTTGGTACTGAAATGCAGATAAAATTAGATGATGTCTGGGATTTGCTATAAAATAAAATAGAGGTAGTTATATATGAAACAAAGTGCCAAGAGTTAGGCATTATTAAAGCTGGGTGATACATGTATGGGAGACTCTGTACTATTCAGTCTTCTTTTGATTATGTTTAAATTTTTTAATTTAAAAAATTAAATATATATATTTAATATACACACACGTATATTTAAAGGGATAGTACTAGAACTGAAAGGGTATCTAAGCAGAATGTTTTAGATTATCTCTTTTTCTTCATTGTTGTCAATAACGTGTGGATGATGCCAGCACAGCCCAGTGGGCTCTTGAATATCTCACTCAGGAATGCAATACCTTGAGATACTGAGTAGAGCAGAAGCACTGTGGTTTCATTAGAAACAAAAGAACTGGAGGACAGAGCTCCAGGGAGAGCTCTCTAGACAGGATTCTCCTCAGAGAGTGCTGTTGGCCATTTGTATGTAAGAAAGACATAGATTTTGCAGAGGTATTCAAAGGAATGCTACACATTGAATCCGTGTCATGCTCTATTATGTTCATGTGAATTTCTAAAGGAATATATTTATTCCATATACTATTATAGATCTTACCCATCACATGGTGCTTTAAAATAGACTCAAGGATAGAGGGAAAAGTGAATTAAGTCAGACTGGTTTTAAGGGTGAGAAGTCTAAAGTCAGAAGTATAACTAGTTTTAGGTATTAGAGTAAAGTTATTTTTTTCCCACTAAGATTTAATCCAGAATACAAAAAAAGTGAGGACCAAGCCTATTGGAACTTTGTAAATGCAACATAGAATCCTAGAACATTACACTGAAAAGGACAGGTCTCTACCCTCTGAACATGTATAATCAGAGCCATAGAGTGTTAATGACTTCTTAAATATATTAAACCAGTTAGGCAAAGCTGAGGCAAGGATTTAATGATTCCTTTGTTACTCTACTTTGTTTTCCCCTAACCTTTGCCAGGTTATTTATTTATTATGTATATATACATGTATGTGTATGTGAATATGCATTTGTTTTTTTAATCTTGGACACAATTTTAATGTAACTAGAAACTTTGTATATTTAGACATTACTAGATCTTGAATTGTACATAAGCCCAAGCTTAGCAACATTGGACACATTTTTTTGAGTACCCAGTATGTGAGGGCTACTGTGGTCGGCAGCACAAGGATGAAGACAGCAGAGTCTCTGCCTCACACCTCTGTAATCTCATACTGCTTTCCAGAGCAGGACAGGCTGGAGCAGTTAGTTGTATTTGCCTAAAGACTCACAATATAATCATCCGAATTTTTGTTCTAAAATCCCTAACAATATTTAAAAATTTTGTAATTCCTTTCATATCAAGGTTGGTTCTAAACAAAATGACGAAGTTTGTGCATTTGTCTTCAGTGCCCTTATACTTCTCCCTCTTAACCTGTTTTACTTAATTTAGTTCCCCTTTTCTCCACTTGCTCTAGACAACCAATACTGCATTACTGTCTTGTTTCTTCCTAAAGCCAAACTTTGTGCCTTGAAAGAGAAATCCCTTTCTTAAGGGACTTTTTTTTTTTAGTGAGGAATTGCAGAGGTAAAAATTTCTTAGCACAGAGGGTTAAATCTTTAGTGATAAAATTTCTGGGATTTGGTATAGGTGAAGAAGGAATTTTTGGTGAAAATCCTTATAATGACCCTCAAATAGTTGACTGTCTTCTTAAAGTAGTAAAGCATCATCTCGGGTCCTAGTTCTATCCATATCAACATGTGACCCTTGGTTGGGTAAATCACGTATCTGCTTTCCCAGTTTTTTTTTTCTTTAAGATTTATTTATGCATACAAGAGGTGGGGTGTAGATCAAAGGTGTGGGGGGTGGTGAGAGGATTCACCAGAGACAGAGTGGGGAGCAGAACAGTCAGATCTACTGAAACACTCCTGAGGGGAGCAGCAGGTGAGACAGGAGAGGGCTGCTGTGCCATGTGGGTTAGCTCCCTGGTTCGGATTGAACTCAGGTTGTAGTGGCTGTGGATAGCTTCATAGTGCTGAAACTTAACCCCTCGCGCCACCAGGGAGGCCCTTTCCCAGTTTCTTATTTAAGAAATAGAGGTACCAATGGGCTAACACATAGGATTGTTGTGAGGATTCAGTGAGATGATTTATGGAAAGGGTTTTAGTACAAAACCTAGGAGTGGACTCTCCAAAAACATTGGCTAGTACCCTCATTCCAAAGGCATCCTGACTTCTGTAGTTATTAACCTCTACCATAACTAAACTTAAATAGTTTGTCTTTTTAAATAATTTGCCTTTGAATTTCTTATGCTACATTTCAGATTTGATTAAGGTAAGGTGATCAACAGCACATTCAAAATCTTGATCAAAATGATCAGAAACAAATCAGGTTTTAAGTGGTTCTGAATCATAACATGGACCTCAGTTTTTCCTCTTTGGAAAGCTGACTTATTGAAATATGAAAGTATTATATGTCAAAAACTTAAGTCAAATTACAAAGTACTTTTTTATTTTTTGTAGCAAAGGAGACAGCATTCTGACTCTGGTCTTATAAAAAGCACATCTTCAAGAGGAAATATCAAGAAAGAGTGTCTGAGTTATCCCTCTACTAATCAAAAGATGAAATCCGATGGACTAGGAGCGTCGGGACATACATCAAGTACTAATAGAAATGCTATAAATAAAACTTTGAAGCATGATGATTTAAAGGAAAAAGATGGTACAAAAATAGCATCTAAGTTTACAAAAGAACCAAAAACTGGGGTAAAAACTGTTTCGGGAAAGCCCAAAGCTGTAATAAAATCCCAAACAGAAAACAGTGATAATGCAAAGTCAGCAAATGTGTCAGCTAGACAAGCTGTGGAAAGAGCAGCAGCAGCAGCAGCAGCAGCAGCAGCAAATGGACAGAAAAATTCATTAAATGGAAAAGGAGTGAGAAATCAGGAAGGGCAACTTACAGGTGCCAGACCCAAGATACACGCTGGAAACTTAAATATGCAAGCCAAAGCAAAGCCTTTGAAGAAAGTGACAGGGAAAGAGTCTCCATGCAATAGCATCGCAGGGCCCTCCAGCAGATCTACCAATTCTAGTATGGAATTATTGATATCCACTGAATGTCTGGATGAGCCCCCCAAAAATGGATCAATAGGAGAAGAGAAGCCTTCTGGTCATAAACAGTCCCTTTATGAATCTTCAAGACAAACAGTAAAGAATAATGTTGAAACTGTCAAAACCTCCACTGTAGGTAGGTTTTAACACACTTCTTTTTTCTTTTTATTGTAACAATTTTTACCACACTATAGGTTTCAGATGTACAATTTCTCACCTCAACATCTATATATATCACACCAGCACCCACCACCAAATATCAGTCCTCATGCACTACCAACCTATCAGTTCCTTCTACCTATTCACTGCCCCTCCTTACCCTCTGGTAACCACCACCCTGTTGTCAGAGTCTAGGAGTTTTGTTTTGTTTGTTGATGCCTTTTTTTCTTTTTGAAAAAATTTTTAAAATTTTATTTTTGCATAGAAGAACTGGGGGGTAGGCCCGAGGCATGGGATGAGAGGATTCACCAGAGAAAGAGTGGGGGACAGAACAGGCAGATCTTCTGAGGGGAGAATCAGACAAGACAGGAGAGGACTGCTGTTCCATATGTGGGTTAGCTTCCTGGCCAGGGATTGCACTCAGGCCTTAGTGGTGGTAACATTGAGACTTAACCCCTATACCACTAGGGGGGCCCCCCTTTTTTCTTTTATATTCCACAAATGAGTGAAATCATGTAGGATTTTTCTTTCACCTTCTGACTTATTTCACATAACATAATCCTCTCAAGTTCAGTCTATGTTGTTGCCAATAACAAGATTGCTCCTTTTTAACGGATGAGTAATATTCTATTGTGTATGTATATAACATCCTCTTTATCCATTCAGCTTTCCTCAGGCACTTGGATTGTTCTATATCTTGACTACTGTGAATAGTGCTGCAATGAATATATAGAGTGGTCTAGTTTTTTAAAGATTTATTTATTTATGCATACAAGCTGGGGTGTAGACCACAGGTGTGTGTGTCGGGGTATGTGTGAGAGGATTCACCAGAGACAGAGTGGGGCGCAAAACAGGCAGATCAACTGAAATACACTGCTGAGGGGAGCAGCGGGCGAGGTAGGAGAGGTCTGCTGTGTCATGTGGGAAGCTCCCTGGCCGGGGATCGATCTCATGCTGCAGTGGCTCTGGATAGCTTCATAGTGCTGTGACTTAATCCTTTGCGCCACCAGGGAGGTCCGAGTGATCTAATTTTTAATAGCTCCTGACAGTAAAACATTCCTAGGAAAATATAAACCTGTATTAGGAATTTTATTTTGTTTCAAATGCCAAGAAGTACTTATTTACATATATTCATGCAAACTAAGAGAAAACACAGTTCTTCCGATGTTAACATTTAATTTTGTTTATAGTACTGACTAGTGAATTTATACATAATTGTTGCATACTTAGTGCTCTCACCTGATCCACTTATCTTTTACTTACAGCAGTAAAATCTAGACCTGTTTCAAAAGTTATGAATGGAACTTCCAACAAAAAAAGCATTCGTGAACAAGAAAATAATATAAATAGCAGGTAAGTCTTCATTCATTGTGTTACCTATATATTAGTTTTCTCTGAAAGTTAACTGTATACTAATGTCTAGTTAAATATTTTTTCTTCTTGGTTAAAAAATTCAATGTCTTTACCAGTGATATTTTAAAACTTTTATTTATTAAACGAAGTTAGTTTAAGTAGAATGATGGTTGATAGAAAATAATAGTGGAATACCTAATTGCATTTGTGGCACTTGATTATCTCTTGCTTTATCAACTTGATCATATAGTTTTATAAACCTGAAGACCTATGAACAGATAGTTTTCCTATTTTCACAAAAGGGGTATGTTTCTTATTTCTTTGAGTAAAAAATATATTTCATGTATGAGTCTTCTAAAAGTCAATGTTTGGGATCCTTGAAGTAACTCTGAATGCACATCATTTTTCTTAGTGTGCTAAAGAAGGTCACTAACAAAGGATGTAATGATTCAGCACCACAAGCAATTTTAAAGAAAAGAGGAAATAGCAATGGATGTGCTACCACCCAGCAGAGGATGAAAAATGGCCCTTCTAGTCTTGCTAAAACTCAAGGTATGGCTGAGAGAGTCCCCTGTTGAAGTTGAATAAGCAGAAGTCTCACTTGAAATTTTAGCTGTAAATAAGCAAAATATAATTGGTTTCAATAATTATATATATTTTTTCATACTATAGAGATGAGTTTTTATGCTTTTACTTTTCAGGCAAGTATTTTGGTATTTGGGGACATGGGGTTTTATTTTTATTTTCTTCTGTGAAAGAAATTATTAAGATGTCACTAATGTATCTGCATTGCTGCTCCTTTTATATATTATGCCTATGTTTCTTCAAAGTTAAAGTTTCTAAAGAGCCCTTTAGAAAATAATGACAGTCTAGAGAGTTGTAGTATTCAGGGAGGAAGAACTTTCCCTTGGTTATCTGTGCTCTGTCTGTTGTTTTTCCATGTACTAAGATAGCAAATATTACTGACTGTATTGCTTTATTTGCTAATATAATAACTGATTTTACAAATCAATATACTTTATTCAGTAAGCATTCACATAGGGAATAGCTTATAAGATTCTCAAGTGAATTTTGAGTTGAAGGATGAATTATTACTGAGTAAAAAAGTAAGGCAGAGAAAAATTATTCATGTTCTGGCAGTAACTAAAAGTTAAGCGTTTTAAAATATTGGTAATTCTGACAGATTTGAATGCTTAAAATGTTTAGGACTTTAACCAGTGTATAAACAAATGAATTTTCAAAATTAATCCTTTTTTCCTTCGTCACCAGTTTTAGTTTCCTCTCTGTATCTTAGTTAACTCTAATGAACTATAATAAGAATGATCTGGTTGTGAGAAATAAATTTATTTTGTTCATGTCTAAGTAAAAAAGTTGTAACAGTGTCAACATTTCTACTATATTTAACTTGATTTTCCTCTTCAGCTGTATGGAACAGCCCCCAATTCTCCCACTAAAAAGACTTCAATGGAAGACCCTTCCTGCCTTCCTGCTCTTTTGGTACAAGAAAGTCAGACTTTTCCATCCCTATGTATTCATGCAAACCCAATTCTGACATAAAGAGCAACACTTTTTACTTGAAGAAGAAATATACATATTTTTTACTAAGATTCTGGAATAGTCCCTTTATATTTATAATAGAAAAAAATTTTCTTTTATCATGTCACTAACTCCATGTGATCCTATTTATGTTACCATTTCATTATTTAATCTCTTATTTCTTCTAAAGTAACTTAAAGACAACTATTGAGTTTCATTCACAAATTGGAACATATATTTTATTTCTGAATTTTCTTATCTTAGGATCCCAAGGAGAGTCACCTAATTCAGTAAAATCTTCAGTCTCTTCAAGACCATCTGATGAAAATGTGACAAAGTTGGACCACAATACAACTACAGATAAACAGACACCGAAGAGAAAAATTGTCAAGCAAGGAAACACAACTTTACCTAAGGTTAATGCGAAAGTAATTACAATGCCTAAAAATCTAAATCAATCTAAAAAAGGTGACACTTTGAATAATAAAGATTTAAAACAGAAAATGCCTCCTGGACAGGTTATATTGAAGACTCAAGCTTCTTCTCAAAGACCTTTAAAAAGCGAAACATCTGTTGTCCAGAAAAGTATGCTTCATGATCTATGTGATAATAATAATAAGGGTAATATTTCTGCACAGAAGTCTCTTGAGCCTCTAATTAATCTCACATCCAAAATCGGTGGTACAGAAGCCTTGCAGTCATCATGCAAACCTAATCCACAAAAGCCATTAAATAATCACGAAAAAGAGAAATTGGTATTAGAATGTCAAAATATGTCAAATCTGGATAAAGCAATGAAAGATGAACTGGAATCAAAACATATTTGTTCAAATAAAAGTAAACCAAAAATTTCCAATCACAAAGAAACAGATCATTGCAACACAGCTAAAATACATGCTGATGGAAGTGATAATGTAGATTCGAAATTTTATAGCACTACCACCCTAAAATCCATGATTTTAAATCCAAATAAAAACTCCTTGAACTCTAATCAACTTTATGATTTAGATTCAATAGATGCAGGGCAAATCAATTCAGTATCAGATAGGGAAAAGCAAGTAGGGAGGGAAGACACAGTTAAAACATCAAGCATTAAATGTGTGAAAGATGTTTTACCTTATGTTCCTGAAAGGACAAACACTGTGTTAAATTCTGTGTACGATGACAGAAAAACTGTAAGTCATGTAGAAAAGCAGACAATTCCTAGTGAGCTGCCTGATGACTCTGTTATGAAGAAAGACAAACATACGACAGCAGACTCAGATACGTCTTCCAAGTGTTTTTTGGAACAAATATCAGGAAAAAATTCTCCTAAAGAGATGGAAACAACAGAAACTCCAGAGAATCATGACACTCCAGAAGCACCATTCATGGGTCACTGGAATTTGAGCACCAGTGTTCTGCACCAGAGAGAGAGTCCAGAGTCTGATACTGGCAGTGCTACCACCTCCTCTGATGACATAAAGCCCAGATCTGAAGACTATGATGCTGGAGGGTCTCAGGATGACGATGGGTCCAATGACAGAGGTATTTCTAAATGTGGCACTATGCTGTGCCACGACTTTCTTGGAAGAAGTAGCAGTGACACCAGTACTCCTGAAGAATTAAAAATATATGATAGTAATTTAAGAATTGAAGTCAAAATGAAAAAGCAAAGCAATAGTGATGTTTTCCAAGTTAATTCGACAAGCGATGATGATATTCCTAGGAAAAAACCAGATATTTGGTCTCGATCTACAATAGTCCGCCCCAGGGAAAAAGAAAATATTCCACGAGGCAGTGTCCATTTTACTCAGGAAATAGATCAAGTTTCTTCCTCGGCAGATGAAACAGAAGATGAAAGGTCTGAGGCTGAAAACGTCATAGAGAATTTCTCTGCATCTAAACCAGCTCCTCAACAATTTCAAGGAATAATTAATTTAGCTTTTGAAGACGCAACTGAAAATGAAAGTCATGAATTTTCTGCAACTAAAAAATTTAAAAGGTCAGTTTTACTTTCAGTAGATGAATGTGAGGAGCTAGGATCTGATGAAGGAGAAGTCCACACTCCCCTTCGGCCTTCTATAGATTGTCTTTCACCTTCTGATATTTTTGATGGTATTTTCCATGAGCATCGTGGAAGGACCTGCTATTCCACATACTCACAAGGAAGCGAAGGTGGTCTCTTAGAACACAAACAAGGTAAAGGCAATAGTGTATATAAAAATGAAAGCGCACTCTTGAGTCTGGATAACATTGACTCTTCAAGAAAAGATAAACAGAGTACTTCAACTACAGATACAAAGAACACACTAGATGTCCTGTCCAAAGGAGACAGACAGCTTCTACCAGAAGACAAAAAAGTAAACAGTGGAAGTGATGTGGACAGTGACTTTCAGCAACGCAGCAGACTCTCTGATAATGATATGAAGTCTCAAGAAAGACCATGTCATTTGGCACTTCATCACAGAGAACCCAATTCTGACATACCAAAGAACAACTCTTCAAAGTCTCTGGACTCCTGTCGGAGTCACATTCTGCCTCAGGAAGGTCAAGTGAAAGAGAGCCATTCCACAGCTACTGAAAAAGCTAATAATGCTTTATCTGCAGGTAATGTACAGAAATAGAAATGCTAAATCCATAAGAAAATGAATTTATAGAATTTTAAAGTTGTATGTAGCCCTGATTGTTATATTTTAGTTAGAAAGAATAAACAAAAGATTCAAAATTTAAATGAAAATATCCATGTCTTAATAATAATGAAAATTAGCTAGTTACTCTTTATCATTCACCTAAAATCTTAGTGAAGAATTAATATCTAGAAAAATTTTGGCTAATCTATTAAGAGATTTTACATGAAAGAAAAACTTAGTTTGCTATTATTTAGTTATTTATGTCTGATTTAACATAGGAATTCTTGACTATTAGAAATTTTTTTACACATTGCATATGACTTATGGATTGTGCTAGCATATATTTAAGAGGGCTGTGCAATAACTAGTAATATTAACTAAAAGCACTGAACTATTTTAGCTAGATTAATTATTACAATTTATACACATTTTACAGAGATTTAAGACTTTTAAAATCACTGTAATTCTATTCTAAAATTTTCAATTAAAAAAAATAAATTTCCTAAAAGAGATTATATCTAGAAGCACTGATAATATATGAAAAAAAGTCCAGGCTTATTTCACATGTTCAGATGACTTTCCAGTTGTTTTGTGTGTTTGTCTTCTTTATTATAGTAATTTGAACTAATGACCCTCATTAAAATATGCAATAGTTGCTGACTGAGTAGCCATCGTATATCAGAACTAAAGAATACACTGATGAGTGGTTCTGGTTGGGCAAGCATAGGGAGCTCTTTAAAGTTGTACCTTTTTTTGTTCTTGCTTGCATCTTCCTTTGCATGTGCAATATAAAAATAAGCCTTTAGATTAAATGTATTTATTCCTGTTTTGGAACTGACTTAATTTTAAAGTCACCATCAAATAATCATGTCCTTTTTTTCTCTTTAAGTTTCTATTGTAGTGAATTAGATATATGTGCACATTCTGTGTTCATGTTTAAATAATTTCTGTTGTTTTCTGTATCACAAGTTTTCAAATTCAATTATGTAGAATTGTTAGTTGCTTGTGTTGATTTTGCTGCTAAACATTACGCTTGAGTTTTTTTAAGGTACAAAAAAACGCCTCAAAAATCTCATCAATTTTGTATAGATATTATTTTTTCCATTCTATTTTTTTTTAATTATAACTGAGATATTCTGTTAATATTGTTCTACAAAACTCTGAGGGGTACCAACATGTGCAATTTTTACATTGTGTAGTATTATGAATTATTTCAGGAGACATAGATGATTGTGACTCACTGGCACAAACCTACATGTATGACCATCGACCTTCAAAAACCCTCTCTCCAATATATGAGATGGATGTAATAGAAGCATTTGAGCAGAAAATGGAATCGGAAACACATGTTATGGACATGGATTTAGAAGACGATCAGCACTTTGCAAAACAAGATTGGACACTATTAAAGCAACTGCTCTCTGAACAGGATTCAAACTTAAATATTACAGATTCTGTTCCCGAAGACTTAAATTTAGCACAGTATCTAATCAATCAGACGCTACTTTTAGCACGCGACAGCTCAAAACCTCAGGGTAAAGCACATATTGACACTTTGACCAGATGGAGTGAACTCACATCTCCACTTGATGATTCCTCAGCAAGCATCACAATGGCTAGTTTTTCCTCTGAAGATTGTTCACCCCAAGGGGAATGGACAATTTTGGAGCTGGAAACTCAGCATTAAGAGTATTAACATTTTAGAAAATTTTATACTATGCCATCCCCCCACGTTTTGTTTATGTTTATATTTATATGCAAATAATGATTACATTAGCCAGAGATAGACTGTCATTAATATTGAGGGAGTCTTTCCAATCTATTGAGGTAAACATAGTTCATTAGTTAATATGATCTCACCTGTAGAAAACAAATGTCTCTCTAAAAATTTTGAGCATGTCTTCTATAATCATTAGAGAAATTAGAAGAGGTGTAAGGAAAACCTTGCTTCAATTTTCCTTTCCTAACTGATCTTTTGTTCACTTGTTCATCATCCAAGAATTTAAAATGTGAATGCACAAATAGATCAGTCCCTTTACTTTTTTGCTCTGCATATGGTAAATTGGTAATTAACAATAAAAAAGTATCGTGCTTGTGTCGATTTATGTAGAATTAATCTGTGAGTAACGTTCAAATTCAGGTTGATAAGGTTGAGGCTGATAGCTGAGTATCAGTAAAAATCTTCATTTCCCCAACAATTGAGGTCCAGGAAATTGTGAAGTAAATACATCTCCAATTTCAATCCCATTGTTACTAAAAGAGAAATGGAATCCTCTGTAACTCTTCTTTTGGGGTATATCCAGAGAGGAAGTCTGCCTTTGTTAAAAAAAAAAATGGGGAAGCTGTCCATCTGTTTTATCTATATGGACTCCCTTTATAGTTAGTTAGCACTCTCCACTTTGCATTCCATGTTAGAGATATTTTAGAACTGCACCTATATAGTAAGCCTGCACTAAATATTAACTTGAAAATGGGTAAAAGAGGCAAGTAAGTTATTGAGTTAAATTGCATGTATGTGAGCAAGGCACACATACATGTGTATTTTTGTTTTATTCATTGTCTGGATACATACTTCCCTATTTCCTTGATCAGATTGCCTTTTCATTTGTAATTTTGGTAGCACAGCAAAGATAAAAATCTTTTTTTAAAAAAGGCTACTGAGGAGTGAGTAAGTCTTAGGTACCCACTTGACATTGGTGGATGTTGCCTTTAGAGTAGTGAGATTTAATAGAATCAACCTCTTTCAAGCTTTGTAATGCATAGTTTCTCTAAAATATGTCAGAAGTGAGCAAACATTTTGGTTAAGAATCCTTTTCTAAATTAAAATTGTCAATAAATGATCAGTAGTAAGCAAGCTGTATGTCAAATACCAACAATCATATTAATGCATAATCACTTGTTATTGTATATTAATATAACTATGTAAGCATTAGCTGCTAACCTGTTACTATTATATCATTAAGTTGCTGTGCCTTTTTAAACTAGAAGCTCTACAGGGAGCACTCATGCAGTCAGTCATACTGTTTCTAGGTCTGTGGTACAAAGATAAATAAGGTTTGATTTCTGCCTCCCCCCTCAAAAAAGTTGTTTCTGTGAGAGGAAAAAAGCATATAAGAAAGGGGTTAAAATACAGTATTAGAAGAAGTTTGTATTTTTAAATTTTTATTTATTTTAATACTTTTAAATATAATGATTAGTCTAATCCCTTTAAATATCAAAGAAGGGCTGAAGTTCACATGAGTTAAAAGATTGTCCAAGAGCCCACTAATTAATTTGTGGACGAGAATCTAATAATCCTTCATTTCAATTTGATGTTATTTCTACCACACAACATACTTCATTTGATTTTTATCATAAAATCTGACAACAAATACATTTATTTTTTTTTTAAAGGTTTATTTATTTATACATACAGCTGGGGTACAGGCCAGAGGTGTGGAGTGGTGAGAGGCTTCACCAGAGACAGAGTGGGGAGCAGAACAGGCAGATCAGAAATACACTGCTGAGGGGAGCAGCGGGCGAGGCAGGAGAGGTCTGCCGCACCATGTGGGATTCTCCCCGGCCGGGCGTCGAACTCGCGTCACCGCTGCCAACAGCTGTCACAGCGCAGCGCTTAACCGCTGTGCCACCGGGGAGGCCC
>PVIJ01016172.1:0-33670 GCA_004024925.1 Scalopus aquaticus
TAGAGCCCAAGATCCAGTGTTCAGTTTGACCCACCCTTCTCTGTCAATAAAATGGCCGGGATCTTGCTCTTGAACAGCATCCTGCATCCGACAGTCTGAGCCAAGACTCCTGTTTCTTTTATCACTGTGGTGTTGCTGATGCAACAAATATCTGTGGTTTTCATCAATTTTAAAAAAGATCCAAATGGGTTAAAAACCATTGAAGTAGAGTGTCACACACTCTTCATGGTTGGTAATGATTCATCTCTTTAAAATACAGGATCCCAGTCATTTATTTGCAAATATTTACTGAGCATCTAAGTGCCACCCCCTCCAATAAGCACTGGGGATACAGTACTGAACAAAATAAACAATCCCTGACCCTGGGGTGGGGGGGCTTACTTTTTAGGGCTCAGAGACAGCCTGAGGTTGGATGAGACATTAAAATTTGAAGAGTCTAAGTTTCAAATCTTCAGGTTTTGAATCCTGCAGGTCCAAGAGCTCTGTGACGTTTATGTTACAAATCCTGTGACGTTCTACTAAATGAGTTATTGATGACAGTGCACAGCAATGGCGACAGCAGTGGCCACAGGAAGAGCTCAGGGATCAGGTGGAGAGGGCTGGGGGAGGCCTAAAATGGGCAATGATAGTGAGGAGGCAGGAGAGAACCAGTCACCCCAACCCATGCCAGTGGAAAGCACTGGCCCTTTTGAGGCCTGGCTCCTTCAGTCTCCACAGCTCGTGACTCGCAGGAAGACTCAGGGTCCCAGGCCAGGCCAGGCTGGGATCTGGCCATCTTCCTCGCAGCTGGGAGCCAGAGCTAGGGTTTTCTTTTGAGTCAGGATAGGTGAGGCTTCCTGCAAAAGTATCCCTGATTTAAAGAGGAATTATGACTTTGGTCCTGGAGAGGATGGGGTGAATGTGTGTGTGTGCGTGTGTGTGTGCACGTGCAAAGAGTGCACTCCTGGCCAAGGGAAGCAGTAGGAGCAAGTATACAAGTGAATATGGTGGCCTGGCCACCTAAGGGCCTCGGGCAGCTCAGCACTGGGGTGGGACAGGGGTATGAGGCTGCAGAGGCCAGTGGCTAGAGGGAGACGACCTGGCAAGTCCCAGACCTTGCAAGCCTGGTCAGAAAGGATCTCCCCTCCGCAGACCTAAAATCTGCCTGTTCCAGAGAAGCTCTTAGACAGCTGGAAGGTCCCAGGTGGGTCAGGAGAAATGAGAAACAAGAAGACAAATAAATTGCCCAGATCATCAAACGCATCTGTGAATCAGGAACCCCTGTACCCAAGCCCCTGCCAGGCTCCCCCTGTCACTGCCCATCCCTGGGACAGGCAGGTGCTCACCAGCCGGTCTCACCAAGAAGATGCACACACACCAGGTGCACACCCATCTGCCCCGATACATGGATGCACTCTTTAGACACATCCTTTTTGCTTCTGGATGGCACTATGTGTGAGGTGGCAATGGTACATGAGGCAAAAGCATGTGGTTGAAGAGTCAAAGATAGGATTAGCCAGAGACAAGTGCATGTCCACCAACTGGAGTGCAGCTGGGATGGGCCCTTTTCCCAGAGCCTTCAGGAGGCTGAGCAGAGAAGGTGGGGAGGGTGAGGAGGGTCAAGGAGGCCAGAAGGCAAAGGAGAGTTAGCAGGCAGGAAAATGGAGTTAGTGATTCAGATGGGCAACCCACATGGCTCCCCTTCATTTTTGATGCACTCAGCACTGCTTCTAGGAGTTGGGGGTGAGAGGGTTGGCCGTTCTGGGGAAGTGTGGTTGGATGGGTGCATCTCTGCTTTTGGTCTTGGGTTATGGAGGGTGACCTGCCCCTCAGCTCTCATAGCTTCGTTTTTTTTTTTCCCATTTTTTAAGCTTTATTTATTTATGCATACAAAAACTGGGGTGCAGGCCAGAGGTGTGAGGTGGTGAGAGGATTCACCAGAGACAGAGTGGGGAGCAGAACAGGTGGATCCACTGAAGTACACTGCTGAAGGGGAGCAGCAGGCGAGGCAGGAGAAGTTCCTTGGCCAGGGATCGAACTAATGCTGCAGGGGCTGCAGACAGCTTCACAGGGCTGACACTTAACCCCTTGCACCACCAGGGAAGCCCTTAGCTTCCATTTTAGAGTCTGAAGACCAGGTGCCCTGACATCCACCCATGTTGGGGAAGGAAGGATGCCTGGTGGCCAGACAGTTGCCTGATACCCTCTCCAAGTGAAGAGAGCCCTATTCATTTTTGCCTCACCCCCCTAGAGACCCTGGAAAGACATACTGTGTGTTTTCTCCCACAAACACACACACTCCCCAAGACCAGGTTGCAATTCTACAGGAGCTTTCCCAGGCCTGGGGACCTCAGAGGCAGGTTCTGGTGAGATGGGAAGGAGAAGCCCGCCCTGGAGACTGCTACTCCCCGCTTTACCAAACTCGGGCTGGAACTCCTTGGTCCCCTCTCCATCATAGTCAGATGGCAGACCGGGTCAGCCCCCAGCCCTGGCCCCTGCCTGCCTCCGGTCCAGCGCCAGCTGGAGGGCCCGCCTCACAGTCTCTGCATTGTTCAGAACATTGTATCGACTCAGGGCCACCAGCCGATCAAACGCCTCAGGTTCATAGGTGAAGTTTATCATGCCATAGGGGGTGTCTGGCCTATTGATGACGAAATCCCCAAAGGCCTTCTCCTCAGCTGTTTGTCGCTCCACACCTGGGGTAGGAAATGGAGGAGAGGTCAGGCCGGGACATCTGGAACTGACATGGAAAGGCTGGTCAGCAGCCTCCCTTGCCCCAGGACATCTGTTGCTCCTTTGTGGGCCCTGCTTGGGCTCCCCTCTCAGCTCTCTCAGAAGGAACAGGGCCAGTGTGAATGCTGCAGTCCCAAAAGCAGAAGAGAGCAGTGAGCAATTCAGACCGAGCAGGAGGCGTGCTTTGGTCTAACGCCCAGGAGCCCACTCTCGGAAAGCACCCCATCACCACCCCAAGACTTCCCCTCACCTGGGGCCAGGTGTGTGCGGAAGGTACGGTTGACAAGGGGGAAGTGCAGCACGATGGGCGAGCGGGGGTCCTCGGCCTCGGCAAACAGATAGCACTCACGGGGCTCCTCCACGTCCTCAGGGCGCACCTCGATCTTGGGGAAGGGGATGCCTCGTTCCAGGCAGTACTTCTCTGTCATCTGTAAGACCTGCACGGGAGGCAAGCTTCTGAGCCCGAGCGACCCTGGCTAGACTCACATGGGCCCAGGCTTCACGGCCAGCTCTGCCCCAGAACAACTTCAGGCAGCTGGCATCACCTTCCTGAGCCTGTCTCCTCCCTTAGAACATGAAAATGAGAGTGGCTTTCAGCTGGGGTTGTTGGGCAGCTTAATAATCACCAGCACTACGGAGGCGGCCCCTCCCTGTAACGTCCCACAGCTTCCTTCTCTGACCCCTTCGGCTCCCTCCAGGGGGATGCTTTCAGCCTCTCACAGCTGAGAAAGAATGATTGCCGAGGGCCACATTGGAAGAGGCTTTATCTATCAGCTAAGCCCAGTGTAGAGTCAATGGAAGTTGTCAGGTTTTTTCCGCCCTCCTGCCACTAGCATCAATGATCGACTCCTGCCATCTTACACACATACCTGATGGAGGCACCTGGAGTATGGTGTGAGCGTGCGTGAGTGGGCACACCTGGGCCGAGAGACTGCACATATAGGGGGTGGCAGTAGAGAACAGAGCAGTGGCAGCAGGGGGCCGAGAGGCAGAGAGCAGTAGAGTCCACTAAGAGACCACGACAGCATGCCAGAGAGCCCAGAAAGAGAGAAGATTCACCGGCCAGAAGACAGCCTCCTGGCCCCCTGGCCTCCCCGGCACCGCCTGCCTCGCTACAAATGGTGTAGAAAGATCATTAGAAGTCTGAGAGAGCCACTGAGGACTTTAGGACTCCTTCTTTACCCGTCTGCGCAGAGCATAGAAAGCCTGCTCTGTGCCTTGCTGGCGCCGCACCAGGCTCTCATCTGGTGATGAGGCCAGAGCACAAAGGGCCGACCAGGTAGCACCATAGAACCTGCCCTCCCCCACCACAGGTTTGAGGGAGCTGCTGTGAGAGACTCCCTGGGGGGACCCTGTAAGCTCTGCCATTACCATAGTCCCCAAGGGACAGCAGATCCGCCCAGGCTGGAGCGGGGAACATGATCAGGAACAGGCAGGGTCCAAAACAGGGGTCTTCTCTTGACCAGGATACAAGACTCCTGGGACCCTCTTTGGCCCACTCCTGATTCCTCCCCGATAACCTCTGCAATCTTCCTCCTCCAACTGGGGGACGAGTACTGCTAACAGTTCACAAGGTACCTTCCACAAAAGGCCACCCCCCAACACCCAGCCAGGCCTCCTCAGTAGAGACCTTTCCATCCCCGCTCTGTCCACTCACTTCAGGGGCTCACACCCCTTACCTCAAAAGGGGCATCCAGGGAGTAGTCGAAGGACAGAATGAGGTCCACTGCTCTCTGTGGCAGCAGGCTCAGCGGAAACGGAGAGTTGATGGCAAAGCCACCATCCACCAGGTAGAGGCACTCCAGCATGGGCGTGAGCCGGTTGGGGAAGGCGTCCGGGTGCGCTTCTGAACAGAGACAGCTGCTTGCTCTTGGCAGCAGCCCTCCTCTCTTGGAATTGGGATACACTCCCCTGGAGAGCTCTCCCCCTCCCCCTCTATCTGACTCCACAGGGTTTCCCACCCCCACTAGCACTGCCTTCTACCACTGTCTTCCCCCACTAGCTCCAGGGCAGGAGGAGGTCACCGTCCCAATACCAGTCCAAAGGATGCACAGGCCCCGATGAGCCAGAGGCACAGATGACAGGGAGACCCACCCAGGGCAGCACCCACCTTTCCAGGCCGTGAATTCCCTGCTAGTCACATAGTCCTTGTGCAGGCAGAGGCCCCTGGTGAAGTTAAAATTCTCCGCAGAAGTAAAGCGGGAGGTGAATAGGTCGAGCACAGCCTGGGAGAAGGGGCCCTGAGGGGTGAAGAGCCTGGTTTTCAGCCTGGAGGGGTCGTGCAGCTGGAGCTTCTGGCAGCTGTCTAGGTGGGGGTGGGACAGTGAGGTATAATCAGAAGTGGAACCCCTTTGTTTGGCCCCTCCATCTCCTCCCCACAGATTCCTCCTCCTTCCTCAACCTGCCCAGGCCTCTTACCATACTTCCTAAACAAAAATGACTTATTCTTACATGTGCCCCATGTCTCAAAAAGTGTTAATGAAATGACATTCATCAAATAACTTATTTCCCATCTTTTGAAAATAAGGTTGTTTCCATAACTTTCAATCAGAATTTCATCCATTAAAACTACCATAATTACTCAGTGATTTCACTCCTAAGAATCTACCCAAAGGACACAAAGCAATTAATTCAAAAGGAAACCTGCACCCCTATGCTTATGGTAGCACAATTGACAATAGCTAAGGTATGGAAACAACCTAAATTCCCAAAACCAGATGACTGGGTCAAGAAGATGTGCTATATATACACAATGGAATATTACTCAGCAATCAAAAAAGATAAACTCATGCCATTTGCCACAACATGGATGGAGCTGGAAGGGATTATGTTCAGTGAAATAAGTCAGAGGAAAAAGAAAAATATCAGATGTTTCATTTAGAAGAGGAATATAGGGAACCAAACAAGGAGTCAGGAAAAAAAAGAACAAAACTAGCAGACAGACTATAATTCGGAGATATTCAACAAGGGATAGGGAAGGACCGTCAATTAGCCTGGAGGCATGGGGCAGGACAGAGAAGACTGACAAAATGGTGTCAGAAATAAATCTTAAGAGCTGAGCAAAAGTAATCTGGGGAAGAAAGGTGGAAATGTATTGAAGCAGCAGGGAGCTCATTGGTCATTGAGGGAGCAGACCTAAAGGGAGCCTTGGGAGTGTGGAGAGAGAACCAACATGTCACCCACTGTTTCCTGGGCTGAGTTGACCTAATTGAAGCCCAAAGCAGAGAACTTGAAGGTGTAATCTTATCACCAAGAACTCGCAGCTCCCATTAGATTTGATTTGCTGATGTGGGTGCTCCCCCAGCCCCATCTCACACCCCAGCAGACCTCTGGGCAGCTAGAGACCCTAATTAGAAGTTAGAATATCCCTGAGCGGGCCTCCCTGGTGGTGCAATGGGTTAAGTTTCAGCACTATGAAGCTGTCTGCAGCCACTGTTCGATCCTGACCAGGGAGATTCCCACATGGCGCAGCAGACCTTTCCTGCCTCGCCCACTGCTCCCCTCAGCAGTGTATTTCAGTAGATCTGCCTGTTCTGCTCCCCATTCTGTATCTGGTGAAACCTCTTACCCCCCACACCTCTGGCCTACACCCCAGTTTTTGTATGCATAAATAAATAAATCTTAAAAAAAAAAGAATATCCCTGAGCTCAATGGGACCACCAACTCTTCCACAGAAACTCCTCTCATGCCTCTTGCAGGGTTCAACTGTTAGAAAGAGGTGTGTATAAGAGGGGTGCGGGGTTATGGTTTCAGGGTCTCTACCTGTGATGTTTATACTGCCTCTGTGCCTGTCTAGGAAATCCAGGCCCGAACCACCTGTCTTCAGGAAGATCTCATCCAGGCTAGCTGCAAAGGCGCTGCCCCAAATACCTACAGAGAAAAAAAGCAAGCCAGCCCTTCTGGCTCTGCCAGCCCATATCAGGACTTGGCCCACGCCTGCCCTGTGCCCAGCCCTCCACCTAGACTCACCCTGAAGGTAGCAGACCCGGGGCTCGGGTCGACGCTGCAGCAGCCGCCCCATGAAGAACTCTGAGCCGAAAAGTTCAGTGGGAATGTAGGCCCCGTACTTGGGAAAGCCCACCTCATGGGGGGTGAACTCACACCATTCTGGGGGCACAGAGTGAGGGGAAAGTCAATGGGGACTTCCTCGCAGGCTTTACCCTGGTCCTTGCTCCTGAGCAAAAGCCTTGTCAAGAGCAGGAGGGAGCAAGTCCAGGCTGCTCGCGTGCCCGCTAGCCAGGCCTCTTACACCCTCCCACCTGCTGTCGCCTCCACCTGACTCCTCGGTCCCCACAGCAGGCACCTGCAAAGTCTTCCCCGCTGATATTGATGCGGACGTTAACGCTGGCATAGATGGGGTAAGGGTTCTGGCCCTGCCTGACCGCCTCCTGCTGGTCAGACAGCTTGGCAGGGTTTTCCTGGGCAGGAAAGAAGGGAGGTCACTTGACTTCATGCAAGCTCCATTTGCCCGCTCCTGTGCTGAGCTTTGGCACCTGGTGGGACGCCACAAGGGCTTTGGTGACCAAAGCCAGTGCTTTAGAGACAACTGTCTGAGGACAGTCTTCAGGCTGGAGAAGCCAGAAACAGTGTGCTGATAGTCGCACACCAGAGGGCCAGGCCCGAGGCTGAGAACCTCAGCTCTGAATCCTCTCATTTCTGAGCATATGCTGGGCCTGCAGATCTGGAGCAGTCCCACTGGGCATGATTTGTTGCTGCTTGACTAATAGAGGAGGGAGGTCCTGCCTCCGTGCAGGTTGAAACATTTGAGACACTTCCAAAACACACCTATGCTGTGGTTCACTCCCAGGGTCATCAAAATCTTTCAAAAGCTGTGCTGTTGATTCTAATCCATGGACAGAACTGAGAACTGGAACCCAATTGCTTCTACCCCAGGGATTAGGAGCTAAGAAAGATGATGGGTGCTGGCCCACCCAGGGATCTCACCCTTGTATCCAGGGAGTGTAGACTTGAGGTTTTGCAAACCTCAGACCTTAGCCCACGGCTGGAAGCAGGACTAAATGCTGGTGGGGTAAGGGTCCGAAGGAGCCATGTTTATTAATTACCTGCTCTTCTCTTACCTCCTGGTACAGAAAATACTCAATGAGAAGACCCCAGAGGTCGATGAGGGAAACACTGTGGCCATTGCTTTCCCGGGTCCCCAGTTCCTGGATGTAGTATTGCAGCCGCTCCGTGGACATTGCCCCCTTCTTACTGCTGCAGACCCGAGCCTGAGCGCGCTCAGTGGGGCCCTGCAAGGCCACCTGGGACCAAGCGGGGTCCTTGTAGAGTGTGGAGATGCACCTGAGCATGGGGGGAGAGCCTGTGTCAGCGGCGGGGGCAACAGCCGGCGGAGGGAGGGACGCCGGAGTCTGAGGAACCTCTCCTGCCCATCACTTGCACCCACTGACCTGACCCACTCAGGGGGGTGCCGTCTGTCCCCTCCAGCCCCTGGAGGCAGGACCTCAGCCCCTTCCCACCAGCTCTCCATGCCATATCTCTGCCCCTTCGGGGCACTCATTTACTCTGTGCCCTGCCCCGCTTCGCTTACCATGTGGACCCAGAGACCCCACTCAAGTATGTCACGGTGTCCAGGAAGCCGAGCTCCTGCAGCCCTGCCAGGCTGCCGTAGAGGGAAGACATGGCTCGGGTTCCGCCTCCCGATCCCAGGGCGGCAACCACGGGCACCTGGGCACAAGAATCTTCACTCTAACAACCACCACCGTCAGCACGTGTCAGACCAGCTCAGAGCCTTCCACGGGCTGTCTCTGGTGAGAGGCCTCAGCACAGACCAGTCCTGACAGTACCTTGATCTTGAAGGCCCAGTCTCTAGGTGAGAAAACAAATGTCTATTGTTGGAGCCCCCTGTCTGCAGCTGTGCTCTGTTCTGGCAGCCCAAGCTGACTGACATCCCGTGGCCAGGGCAGTAAGTTCAGCCCTCCTAATCGTGCCATCAGCTCAGGTGAACATGTGGCTGCCCCATTCCCTCTCTGCTCCGTGCTTCTAAGCTCCCGTTTCTCTTGGGCTCACCATCCTCTCTAGGAAACGGGCTGGATTTGGCACAGCAGCTCAGGAGCCTGCTGTGCATTCCACACCTGGCTGCTGTCAGGCGCCTGGCTCAATCCCAGCACATGCTGAAGGGCCCGGGACACAACATGCTTCCTCTTGTCCAGAAACTCCCGTTCCCCATCACAGAGGTCAAAGCCAAGTCGCAGGTCAAGGTCATCAGAGCTGTTGGGGTGGGGGGGGACATGGGGTTCAGAGCCTTGGGCGAAATCTATTTTTTACAGGAGCAGGACTACACTCTGTTGAACCCCTCAGAAGCAGTCGTGAGGAACCAGAACCCGGCAGGTAAAGACACGCCTCCCCCACCCCCCCAGGTGGAGCAGAGTAAGCAGGGGGTGCCCTGTTTCCAGACCAGTGCAAGGGTTTTCCTCCGGAAGCCCTGCCTCACCCCATTTCTGCCTTCATGCTCAGAGTCACCTCCTGGCCCTGAAAAAGACAAGAGCCCATCCGCGAACACGATCGACAGAGCTGCCCCCTTGCAAACCTGCCACTCCAGTAACTTTGACCCAGATGTAGACATCAGGGCTGGGCCTGATCTTAACTCCTGCTCAGGTCCCTCCTCCAGAATGTTCTGCTTGGTGGCCACCAAGTAGCCAGGGCCTCGCGCACCCAGACAGAGCCTCACCTTCCCCAGGGTCACGACATACTGCTGCTCCCGGCCAAGGGGCAGAGAGGAGAGCAGAACGCCCCCCTCACCCAGCTTGTCTGTCTGGGCCTCCAGTTCAGCGCTTGGGCCACTCTGTGGAAATGAAAACACCCAGGGAACCCTTCAGAGTGGAGGGAAACCTGTCTCCAGGGTGGCCCCCACATGCTCCTCCAGGCCAGCCTTGGGCTCACTCACCTGGAGGACCTTGAGCTTCTCCCCCAGCTCCACCTCTAGTTTGGGGTGGAGCCCTGGATTCACATGGAAGCAAAATGTGGATGGGAGGCTGGCCTCCTTGTCAGGCTGCAGGGACAAGACCTGTGGCTTTTCATAGGCCCCAGGAACTGCCAGTCGAATGTGCCTAGAGCCTGGGAGCAGAGGGCCCAGGTGAGCGCCCAAGGGGCAGTGAGAGCAGGGGTGGGGGAAGATATACTCCACCTCCCCCTTCTCTTCGCTTTGGAAACACCAGCTCACTACCCTGCTCACTCTCTGACACTGTGACCCATAGCAAGGGCATCGTGAAGGACACTTGGGGACCTTGGTCAGAACTGGGACCCTGAGGGAGAGCAAGAAACATGGGAACGGCGGGGAGGCTGGGGAGAAGCGGGCCCTCTGCCCAGAGTTCATGGGGCTGATGATTTTGAGATTATTTAAGTATATCAAATATAATTCTAAAATAACTATGATATATTATTCCATTAATCACTAGTTTCCAATTGGTAGTCCCCCAGCTCTTGCCCCCTGTTCAAATACTGCGCTCACTACCTTGGGGGGAAGTTTGTGGCCAGAGAGAAAACAGAAGTTGGCTGCAAGGTGTGCTGGCCTTTGCAGAGGAAGTCAAGGAAGAAGTGGGTTGGTAGGGACAGAGACAGCGTCTCGGAGAAGCAGGGAGAGCCAGTCTGGCCAGAAGATGAGGTCAGGCTGGAAGGAGGTGAATAAAGGTCGGTGGGTTCAGAAGCAGGGCCCACCAGCACCTTCCTAGCAGCTTTCTGGGGAGGAGGCGAACCCCTCGAGAGACATGGCTGTGCATGACACCCAAAAAGAGAGGACTCCACTCCCCAATATGACACCAGAGCCACGCACACCCAAAGGGCCTGGGGCAGCAGATGCCCCAAGAGCTAGGTCCACAGAGGATCCCTCTCCCACTCCCTTCTTTGGCACACAGTGAGACAGGGTGACTTGACCTGACCCTAGGACCGGAGGGACCTGGAGGAGATAAGAAGGAGGTTTTACTTTCACCAGGGTTTAGACTGAGATCGATTTATGCCTGTCAGCGAGGGACGACAACACCTGCGGTGGAGAGTAGGTACGGATGCTTGGGGGCCACATGCCCAGGCTGGGTCCTGCCCAGCCACTACCTGGCAGTGTGATCATAAGCAAATGTCTGTAAGCCTCAGCCTCATAAATTAAAAGAGGATAATGATTATACCTACCATCATTTTACAAGGATTAAAAGACATAACATGTAAAGTGCTTAGAACAATGCTTGACTCACGTGACTTCTCGATGTTATCTGTGTGGGACTCCTCCCATAGGCCCAGATGCTCGGCTCCCAAATCCAGACCCTGCTCCTGAGCAGTGGCCCTCGGGGGCAGCAGACTGCATCGGCGGCCCCAGTCCTTCGTCCTGGAATTCTCACTCTGCCGCAGGACTTCATCTCCACCCACTAAAAGCCTGGCTACCTTCCCAGCCCTCCTACTTTAGGGTGGGCCTGGTGGCTTGTTTTGGCAACAAAATATTTGTGGTTGTGACATGACCACAGGCTTGAGCCTTCTCATGCTCCTTTGGGCTTGTTCCTTTGTGCCTCCAGCGATGCCTCAAGAACACGCCCAGGCTGGTTTGCTGGTCGCAGAAGGTGGATGGGGACACCTGGAGCAGGGCCAGGTCATTCCCAGCAAGCCCAGCCCAGACTGGCCAAGCTCCAGCTGATTGTGAATGAAATAAATGCTGCCGCTGAGATTCTGTACCTGGACTCATACAATTTCTAGGTTTGAATATACATACAGGACAATCTGTTCCATTCTTGGTCAGCGTCAAGAGGTGAAGCATTTTAGAACTTTCTGCCCCAGACCCACTTCTTGCAGTCAGCACCCTTTCAGCACCCAGGAGAGAAGGAAAGATCCCAGGCCATCGCCCAGACTCACCATATTCTCGATGAGAGGCTGTCCCACCTTTCCCGAGGGTGCCCTGGATTCTCAGACAGGGCTGAGCCTGAGGAGAACAGGGGCCTGTGGGAGCCTGGCAGGCCACAGGGCCCAGCACAGGGCTCCACCCAGGAGAGAGGGGGAGGGGTGCCTTGGGAGGGCCAGGTAAACTTCCCAGGGCCTGTGCCTTATGGACACAGTCTTCTGTGGCAGCAACCCCCTCCCAGGACTGAGGGAGTGGCCCCTGGCAGAAAAGGGGAGAAGCTGAGGGACCCTGCGAATGGCCCTTCAGCAGTCTCAGCAGCCAGGGTTCCACGTGAGTACTGTGCCGACACAGTTTGGAAGGGGGCTTCTGGCAAGTCCACTCAGGCATGGGGCACTTTTGGGCCCCTCATCCCTGGAGATGCCACCCGAGGGGTTACATGTTCTTAAGAGGCAAGTGGGCATGACAGGCTCAATCACAGCCTTCAATCATTGCCCTCCCAACCCTGAGCTCCCCAAGTTCACCTTCCTTACTCACCACCAGCACCCCATTGGTGATGACTTCAGACGCAAGCACTTGACTGCAAAGGATGAGAGGCTCATGGGACATCTGGTCCCCTCGAGGTGGCTATTACTATAACAATGTGACCCGAGTATCTGGAAGAGCCTGAGGATCATGGCAGGGTTTGGGGCGGGGGTGATGGTGCCAGCCGAGATGAGGGCTTCCCCTCTCAGGAGAGGCCACCGCAGGGCCTGGTCACCGGTAGCTGCTAGGGGATGGTCAGCGTCAGAGTAAGGGGGGGGCCCAGTTCCACCTGGACTCACCTCTTCTCCAGAAGAAACTCCACCTGCAGCTCTTGTGACTCCTACACAGAAGGAGCAAGGGCGCACCTTGCTTTTACAGCGCAAAATCCTTGGAGACCACCCTCGTCCCCCACCCCTGCTCAGCTCCAGGGTCTAGAAGAGGAATCTGCTGTCATTTCCTCAGGGCATAGGAAGGGGCACGGCATCTCTATGAGGAGTGACAGTCATTTAAAACTGTGTGACAAACACCATTCTAGACGCTGAGGATTTAGAAAAGACAGACAGACAGACAGTGCTGTGGCCTCAAGGCCCTTACACATTAGTTTCACACAGGAAAGCACTGGAAGCAAATGTCTCGGCGCCCCTCCTCAGTGCCCTGCACGGCCTCCCCTCCTCAAGGGCAGCTCACTGCCGGCACAGGGGAGGTTGCTCACCTGGTGCTGGAGCAGGTAGGTGTGTTTGTGGGGTTGGCCGGGTGTGAGGCCCCTCAGGTCAAACTGCAGCTGAGAGAGCTGGTCGCTGATCAGAATGTCCTCGTCATAAAGGGTGAGCTCCAGAACATTCTGGGAACAGAGCAGCAGGAGTTGGGAGCCTGAGGCAGGGCTGGGGGAGCAGGCACCCTGGAGGAGCCCTCTCACTTCAAACCTGGGGCCCCTGGCTGGCCCTCACCTTCACAGCATCGTGGATCTGGTAATGGAAGGTCTCGTTCCACTCGGGGTCACTGCAGTTGGTCACTGTCCTTGTCTTGGCGGGGTTGGGGGATGCCGTGGGCAGCCACAGTTGCACATAGCAGTCGGGTTTGGACACTGGGTGGGATGAGATGGTATCCTCAGCCTCTAACTCTTATTGCTGAAAAGACTGGAGGCGACTGGGGTGGCAGGGAAGGAGCAGAGGGGCGAGCACGCTGCCCACGTGCCGGGGTGGCCTGGGGAAAGCGGTGTCCTGACTCCACTCACACAAGCTGTACCTCCCATTCAACTGGCAAAAAGCCTGCTAGTTGAAAAGATCAGTGGCGGGGCAGCCATTGAGTCATCCCCAGAAACTTCCTGATTCTGGTAACAAGCCCCTCCCAGCGCAGCACTGCCATGGAAAGCTCCTGAAGAGCAGCAGTGACTGCTGGCAGCTGCAGGCCTTACCCAGGGCCTTAGAGTTCGTGCAGGCTGGCGCTGCTCCACCTCCCAGACTCGGGGAGTCTGACGTCTGCACATCCCTCCCCTCCAGGGCCCCTTCTCTGGGCTCCTTCCAGTGCATTCTAAACAGACACACACACTCACTCCTCAAGCCCAACCCTGCCAGGCTCTGGAAAGGGGAGGGAGAAAGGGTGAAAATTGGGGCCACTCACACGGATCTGTGTCCTGGATATTTTTGGCCTTCAGCACCTTCACCTGGAGGTCATAGTATGGGTGGGTTTCCCGCTGAAACAATAAGCCGTGGGGGACTCAGTTCCTGGAAACCAGGGGTGTCCTCCCTGCAGCAGGGCTGAGCTCGGGCACAAAGAGCAGCAGGCTGGCCAGGGTCACTCTGGTCAGTGTGTCAGCGCCTCGGAGGCTGCCACGGGGCCCGGGGCGGGAGTTCAGCATGTTGATGATGAGTCTGGGCCCTGGAATCAGCCTGAGTTCAAGTCTAAGGCCCACCGTGGACTAGCTGAGAGGCCTTGGGCAGGCTGCTTCATTTCCCTGGGCTTCCGTTGGCCCCTCTCTAGGATGGGGATTATGATAATTGCATAGGGTTGTGGTAAGTTTTAAGCAAGAAGTTATATAAAGTGCCTGGTCTAGGTGCTTAACGCATGGATCCATTTTTACTAGTTACGCACCACAAACTTGCAGCTCCCTTCAAACTACAATGCCCCGTCACATGTGGCTTGAGAGCAGTGGAGTAATGTGCTTAAGGAGATTAAATATTAAGAGAAAGCTGTGATCTGCCCCACCCCACCAGCTTTCTGACAAAGCCTTGACTACCCACTGTCTGTGAAGCAGCGGGCGGGTGCGGAGAAACCGAGAGGCACTCAGCTTGGACTGGCCTCATGTGTCGCTCAGGACTCGGCAGCTGGGACTCGGAAGGGACAGCAGCAGACTGCAGCCTTCTGGGAGCTAGCCCTTCAGAAATCCCAGCCTCCTTCTCCCTCCCCTTCCTGACTCCCTTGTTCTCTGCAGCCAGGCTCAGGTCATCTGGACAAAAAAGTGTGACGTGACCTCGCCCTCCATTCCTAATTGGAGGGGGTTTATTTTCAAGAGTCAAAGTCTTGTTAAAAAGAAAATGACAGGTGCAGAATGGCGGTGCTTGTGCTAAGCCCACCAAGAGTCTACCTGTGGTTTCAAGTCCCCTTCAGTTTCAAGCTCCCCCAGAAGTGTTGTCCTAACTGGTCAGTATGAAGTTTTTTGGTTAGCACCAATAAGGTGATCTTTTCCATTCCCAAAGGAAAACGAGATAACCAGACCAGTCATCAGAACTTTCTCCATTCCCCACAGATATGGACTTAAGTTTCATTTTGTAGTTTTTCATAGCACCTTTCTGCTTGCTAGATTAGACGGCGTTTGATTCACAAATGGTTTAATAAAAGCCAATTAGATATCGAAAATGAACTTGTTTGGATTTTTGCTCACACTCAAATTCAACCTTCGCCAGTTTGTCCGAAGCAAATTGGTCCCCTCCCCAGATGCAAACCCAATCTGGGGCTGGTCTCAGGGGACTGTGCTCCCACAACCCCTCCAGCCCCCACTTCCCAGGAAAGGTCAGGTACTTTACCCGCCATTGGCTGCACTGAGGTCCCCTCTTCTCTCTCTTCTGCAGCAGCACTGGCCCCAGGAGCGGCAGCCCCTTTCCCGCCAGCCACCTCGGCCAGAGCACCCAGAGCATGACCGAGCAGCCCAGTTCCCAGCAGGAAACCCTGCCTGCTGCCCAGAGCCACGCTGCTCTCCTCTAGTTACACTGGCTGCTAGCTCAGGTCCGACAAGTATCGCTGGAGTGCCGAGGGTGGGGTTGGCAGCTCTGTGGACTCAGGGCCAGGTGGCCCGAAGCTAGAGGTGGGGTTTAACTTGCTCCAGGAAGTGACTGCAACCCAATTTTCATAGGCAGGAGACACTCCAGTCCATAGCCAAGAGGATAAGGAACTGGTACCCGCATTCCCAGACCCAGGCCCCGGTGATCCCTGGGCTGCGTGCAAAAATGGACACATGTGCTGCACTCACCACAGGGTTTGATTTGGTGGGTGTGGCTAGAGCCCACGTATTTATTATCCCAACAAGCCTTGCAGTCAATGCTGACACAGTTGACCTAGGAGACAGCTGCCAGGAAGTGGTAAAATCAATCAGGAGCTGGTCTCCTCCAGCTATTAAGAAGGCCTAAAACCAACTGAATTTCAAGGCCCACCTTCACCAGAGCTCTCAAACAGAAGCATGGAAATCTCTGGGTCAGTGTTTCACCTGGACTCAAAGGTGTTTCCAATCCCTCATTTGCTCTTCAGAGTCCTCCATGTGCCAGACCCGTGCCAGGTCCTGGAACTAAAGGTAAAAAGGTCCTATCCATATCCCGAGGAAATTCACAGCCTCATGCGGCTGTGAATCACTTTTTGGATCACTGGAAATCTTTTAGAGATAGGGGTGCCCGCAGGTACAATTGAGAAGGGCTGGTAAAAAGGGCCTGCCCTTCAGCTACTAGAGATCAAGGCTTCAGGGAGTCTTTTTTTGACTGTCATTAAGTCTGAGACTGCAGAGGTATAAGTGACATATTCTCTGTGGACACGCCATCTGTGTGGCTGAGACAACCAGTCCCTACTAGAAAGAAGGATCTCTGGGGCAGTGAGCTATGGGGAGATAAATTTCTTTTCCTCAATTAAGACCCAGTCAGCTCTCCTCTCCTACCCAAGGACTGAGTTGGAGATGGAAAAAACATCCCCATGGTAGAGGAGTAGGGGTGCTTTGGTGCAGTGGTGGCTATGGTGACCACACCTTAGGGGAGAAAGCCTGTACTGTGAAAAAGTAAACAAGGATATTAAAAAAGAATAGAAACATCCCCCAAAGAGGTGATTCAACTTTAAAATGAAGTCTATGGGCAAGCTCAGACCAGAAATTCCCAGATCAAGGGGAAGGCGTGTTTCTGCTGAATTTGGAGCACGAAGCCAAGACCTGTGCTGGGGTCTCAGAAATGCCTGAGTCCAACTCCCCAGGTAATCTGCATTCGAGACCCTGCTAGAGGGCCCTGGGAGCCACACCAAAAGAGCTGAAAGGTGGGGGCACAGAACTAGTTGGGGGCAGGAGGCAGGCCTCTCAGCTCAGTGCTCCTGGCTGACTCGAGTGTTTTCTGGGCTGTACCACACCCTTCCCTGGAGGTCACACCTCAGTGAAGTTCCAGATGTTTCTCATTCTCAGAAAAAGTTCAGGATGGTAAAGGTGGCTCAAGAGAATAATACAGAGGGACCCAACTGCCTTATTGGACCTGGCAAAAATGGACCAGTACTTCTCCGTTTCTCAAACATCCTTGGGTCCCTCAATCCTAACAATTCTATACCTTTCAAATGACCCTCCACCCCAGTCATTATTACCTGCAGGAAGAGGTATGAGGGCCTAGCATGTGAAGTGAAGGGGAAACAGTCTGCATTAGCAAGAGAAGCAGTGTGTCCTGCAGAGCTTGTGACACTGGGTATCTTCTATACCTGTGCCCAGGAGGACCCCAGTCTACTTACACCAGCCGCCAGCAGCACGACCCGGGCTGGACCGCACAGGCCAAAATATGCAGCCCACAGGGTCATGCTGCTTTTCTTAGTGTCTAATCCATTTATCCCCAATTATTATTTAAATTACTGTCCTCTCACTATTTCATCAAATTCTATAAGAAGGGGGAAAAAAGAGACTCAACTTGACTTGGTTTCTTACTTTATGATGTTTATTAGAGAAATCTCGTTACAGCGTTTCACCTCCAGCCTTTGCCATTCCTCCGCGGAGGGCAAAGAGCATCTAGGGAAGGAGTGCTGGAAAACTGGGTTCTGCAAGTATTCCAGTTTCACGTTATGTTGTTACGCATTCCAGAAAGCACACATTCTTTATTCTATTGCTTCAAACATATGTGGCTGCAGAGGGAGCAGGAGTGGAACATACAAACACGGTAGGCCAGGAAGGCAGGGCTCGCGTGTGGGGACACATTCTGCTGCGCAGCTGAGGGGCGGCCTGAGGATTTTACTGCTGTCCAAGGAAGCTCGGCCCCAGTCTGTGCAAACCGGGCTGAGTGCAGCACTGCTTCCTGGGGGCAGCTGTGGCCGGGGAGGCTCTGGTAAAGTGCTTCTTGGCCTCCCAAACCTGAGCAGAGCACCCCCTCTGTGTGAAGGATGCTGATGGCACTTAGTCTGTCCCTTTAGACCCTCCCGTGTGCTCAGGAGGAGCCCAGTCTACTTACGCCAGCAAGTCACTCTACAAGACAGGCCCCCACATGGCACGGTCTGCAATTTAAAGGGGTCCACAGCATGTCAAGGACAGGCCACAACAACAGTGTCACAACCTGTCAGTCACCCAACCTCACGACTGTTACAGAAATGGGGGTGACAAGGTTGTGAGTCTGCAAAACCCCAGGGAGGACAGGATGCAGGGCCGCTCTCCCTGTGTCCTCAATCTGTGTCGGAAGAGACTCTCCCAGTGCCTCTCGGGGATCCTGTGGGAAGCAGGGTGCACATGTTCATGGACATAGATGCGCACACACGCACACACTCACTCACACATCTGGCAGTGGGCGATTTCATTCACCCATGGGCTGCTGCTCCTCCTGCCTCCTGTGTCTCCCACCTGCCCCCCAAGCAGCTCACAAGCACGCCTGACACACCCTTGTCAGCGCCTCATTTGTTCCCGAGATCTGCCTACGTATAATATCCCATCACAAATCCCCCAACCTCCATGAAACAAATCTGGAGAATGACAGCCAGGCCAAACTGTGAGAAAGGCGCCCAGAGCACTAAGCGCTCCACTTCCAGACTGAAGCAGGAGCAGGATGTCTGCCTATTCACTCACACACCCAGTTTGGTGCATCTGTCCTTACACCCGGCCCCAGGGGGGACCAAGAACGCCGCTCCCCCAAGCTTCTAGGTGTAGAGTGCACAGTCCGAGGAAGACCTATTTACAACACACCAGATAATCAGTATCACTGTGGTCCTAGAAAGTGACACTTCCTCTTGCTTCTCATTTTACCTTGTTATACATTAATTATTCCCAATGTCAGGGAAGTGGGAGAGAAAGCCTGGGTAGAGCAGGCTTTGGCAGTAAGGAGAGAAAGAAAATAAATAGTGAGGAAAAAAAAAAAAGTAGACGAGCGGGAAGGGCACTGGGGAGGCAGAGGGCCCAGCTACTGTGGAGAAATGACTGTGGTCACCTAGAGGACAAGCTGTTTGGCCTTTGCAACTAGTGGAGCACGAGTGTGGCTCTCTTCGCAGAACTCCAGTCAGCTGTGAGGAGGGCTGCCTGTGAAATCCCTCATGGATCTTGATAGAAAACTCTCCATAAACAACCCTGGGGTTACACAGAGTTGAGAGTTTCCTTATTCAGATATGCAAAGGCATGATGGTGGCTTTCCCCGCCTTCTCCTGTCCAAGCAGGTATTAAATTCTCTGGAATTGCCTGCAACATAACAGTATATAAAGTATAGCTAATCTCTTTTTCTAAGAAAAAGCTGATGATGCCAGCCCATGAGCCTGTGAATTCAGAAACACTCCAGGGCACAAGGGATCCGGTAGTGTTCAAGTGGGGTGACACCTGGTGGTAGCAGCAGCTCCCAATTCCTAAGGCTGGGTGCTCCTTCCCCTCTCTGGGATCACCGAGCTGTCCATCTGCTGAATCCTTGCCATGCTGGGCTCAGGTGTCAGCCGGATTCACCTCTTTGGAACAGAAGTAGTGCACGACCACTCCATTGGGGTATCTTGCAAATGCACTGTAGGGAGGAAAGTGACTTGGGTGACCGTCACCTCTAAGACACCACTTCTCCATGACCTGGGAAAGGTACTTACTGGGAGCCATGCCAGAAGCAGCCCAGGCGAACCCCAGGAACAGCCTGCCCCCAGCGTCTCTCGATTTATACAGCCATCATCTCTGTCAAATTACCCACAGAGGATGAGCTCCACACAGTTTGAGGGCAAGGGGGATATTTCTTATCATGGCATCAATGTGAAACACACGGACAGATGGGGCAGGGCACAGCCTGGCTAGCACTGGCTCACTCACAGCTGACTGCTCAGCAGAATGTTTCAAGTTCATTCTAATGAAGAGTGAATTAGATCTTTCCAAAGATAAGGATCCTTCCAGCCACACAAGAAAAAGGACAAATCACTTGTCTTTGAGGGCAAAGGGACTGACTAGAATATCTGCCTTAAACAGCCCAATGCTGGCTCAGAATTTTACTTAAGTCACAAGGCCATAGGTTGAAAGATGTTTTTCTTCTTTCAGAGGCTTATCCTTAAGAGATAAGGACTTGATTGCCATATATAATTCTTACAAACCTGCTATCTACATCACACATTTTAGCTTTCATAGGGGAAGGGCTTTATGGGCAAGAAGTCAACAGCTCCAGGCCATATATTTCAAGTCTTTAAATTCTCGAAGCCGCCCCCAGTAGATCACATGGACTGCCCTCTGGAGGTTCAAGAGCCAAAGGTGGCCAGTAACAGGTCACTTTCTCTTTGAAGGGGCAGACTTCACCTGGAGTGAGACCCACACTAGAACAGATGCTGCACAGCTGTGGAGGAGGCTCACCTGTTTCCAATCTTCTTCTTGCACACCATGCACACCTTCTCCTCCGTGATGATGCACTTCACCTGTTGGTGTAAGATCCGCTCTTCCTGGACCTGGAAGGGCAGAGAGATCGGAGCGGTCCTGTGGTCCGGCAGAAACAGAAGGCAGGGGCTGGCACAGGCTCAGCTCCGGCTTGCGCAGACGCCTCTAACTGAAACACTTGTAACTAAATGTCAACTTGGTGACTGGATCAGCTTGAGCTACAGTTAAAGGAACGCAAAGCTCTGCCTCGTCCTTTAGTCCCTTGTCTAAAGGGACCATATGGTAGTGGCCTCGTACTAAGGAACGCCACTCCCCTTAGAGTCTGGAAGGCTCATACCCGTAGGAACTCTGCATGGAGAAGGTTCTTGAGTACTTGATTGAACCGTTTCTTTTGTGCATTTTCTTCCAAGACCTTTTCCAGAAAGATGCGTATATCGTTAATCTGCGTGTTCGCGGGCAGAAGGTTGATGGCCTAGGGACAAGAACAGAGATGGACCAGCATGAGGAGGGACAGGAATGAGGAAAGGAATGAAGCCACAGAGTTCTCAGATCCTAGTCTCTGTCTCAGTTCCCACTTTTCAGTCACTGCTCCCCCCAGGGCCCACCATCTCCCAGAGGGCTCCTGACCTTGGTGGTGTCCAGTTTGCTGTAGTGCAGCTCGAGGACCTGCAGGGCGGCCTGGAGGTTGGCTTGGGGCTCCTGCAGCTCTAGCTTGATTGGCCCCAGGCAGTGAACGCTGGGGGGCGACAGGTACATCCGCAGCAGGGACAGATATACCTGTCTCACACAGGGACAAGCCACACACATCAGGCATTATACTGCTGACAATGTGCCAACACTGTAAAATGACTGAAAAAGATCACTTATTTCCTTTGGTTTTGGAGGCTGGGACCTGTCATGTTCTGGCAGGTGGGGACTGACCCAAGAAGAGGTGGCACATTTCCTACTGGTACCAGAACCACAGGCTTTCTCTCTTGAGCACTCAACATTTTGGGCTGGATAGCTAACTCTTTGTCGGGGCTGTCCTGTGCCCTGGTTAGCAGCAACTCAGCCCCTGCCTTCTAAATTCCAGTAGTACCCCCATCCTCAGTGATGACAAAAATGTCCAGAGACATTGATCAACCCACGTGTATTCTAGACAGCACATAGGTGCCCCTCATGAGAACCATCAGGGGTTCCTTCTCAGTAGGCCGGCCACAAAATTTATCATGAAAAAGAGGACTCTTTTGAGAGTAAAAGGCGAAGGGCACCACAATAATCACAAGGACAAGAGAGAAAAGACGAAGTGTCCCAAGCAAACCAGGGTGCACGGTCCCCCACCTCTCCCTTAAGAGGCACATGCAAACTCCCTCAGAGCATGGCCCCATGCCTGTATCTCATCTTAGCACCCACACCAAGGCCACCTGTGGCCATACCACACCAGAGAGAGCTGAGAATGCTAAGAGGGACAGTGGAATGTCCACATGCTCCCTGGGGCCAAGCTCATTACTTACATCTTTGTTGCCATCTTTGTTTTTGTCGTAATGCTTGTGGCAGTACCTGCAAGGGAGAGCTGAGTGAGACAAAGCCAGAGGGGCCACACCATGAGAGGTCACTGGTGCGGCCTACTTGAGCAGCCTAATGAGAACAAAAATCAGGGCTGAGCGAGGCGCGTCTTGTGCCTGTTGCAGAGTGGAGGGGCTGGGTTTTGCAGCCTCATTTCTGCAGGCTGCTTTTAAACCCCTTGAGATGTGGGACCATAGGGCCAACGTACTCCTCAGCCATCCTTGTATCCTTCAGGATGTGGACATAGATGAAGAGCGCTTGTTCATGCTTCCCCATGCGCCCCAGCAGGAGGGCACGTTCTTCTAAGAGGCCTGCGAGGAAAAGGAATAAAGTAACCATTATGGCCATGATTTGAGCATAAGGCTCGGGGCTCAGTCATCAGATGAATGGATGTTTGGCAATATAAGTGAGAGAAAGTATTTTTATTACTTTGGAATTTTTTCAAGCTATTTTAGGAGTTGCTTTATACTGTATTTGTTGTGATTGCTTATAAATAGGGCAAGAACACATTCAACAGCTGGCATGAGAAGTGCCTAAAGTATGCCAGGCACTTCAGCTCAGGCAAGCAAACACCTGGTCTCTGCCTCCACAGAATTTATACATCAGACAGATATGTATCCTTTGCCAGATTATGCCAGATTACATAAATTATGCCAGATCACAAAAATTGCTACACAGTGAACTTGGCTAAGAACCTGTACTGAAGCAATAAACCAGTTTCAACCTGGTTCTAAGTTCACACCCAAGAAGAGACTCCGTACAATCACAAAAGTGAGTCTTCAGAGAGGACAAAACAGGAGCTGGGCCCACAACATGATTTCCCCAAGCCCAGCTTTGAAGGGTTGGGGAGACAGTAAGAAGGGAAAAGCCGGTTTTTGTGCTTCCTTCAGCTGAAATGGCTCTGGCCCTTGGCTAGACACTCACCATCAAAAGGAAAGTCACAGATGAGCCGGCCTGGATCATAGTAGTTGGAAATTTCCAAGAACATAAGAAGTTTCCGCCGGTATTCTCCCAGCTCACCCTCCTCGTCTCCAGCAGGGACTGGAGTTTTGCCTTTAAGGAAAACGAACTCAATGTGAAAGACACTGCCAGTAGCAACATGGGGTCAGCAAGGAAAGTGAGGAGGATGGGTTCAATAATGTCACCCCAAAGCTTAGAAAGGGTCTCCTAGGTGATGTCCATTTGGACCTCTCTTATCTATAGTCTCTACATGGCCCCCAAACATCAGATTGAGGTAAAAACAAACAAGCAAACAGAAACCCCAAGCTGTGTAGGGAAAAACCCTGGCCTAGTCTACAAACCTGTTTCTTAACAGCACAGCTGTTCTCTTGCAGACACCCAGAGCAGTTCAGACCCAGACAGGAGCTCCTGAGTTCCAAAGCTGGGCCCCTTTGTTGCCCTGACTCCTCTGAGGAACTTCCATCCCTGTGGGCACCTCATAGAAGCTCGAGGTCTGCTTCCCTAGGCCACAGGAGGCACCCCACTTTTGGGCCACCCTACTTTCTAAGAGAACCATTACCTGCAGAGGAGGACAGGAGATACTCCTTCATGAGACCTTGCACCTTCTCACAGTACAGCTGGATGAGGCAGTTGTGGAACGAAGAGCCCGTCTCCTCCCACACATGGATGACATGTTCCTGGGTGAGACGCAGGGCTGCCTGGTACCCCTGACACCAAGACTGAGCTCGATCCCTAGTACCCCTTTTCATTTTAAGGGCCCAACAAATCCCATCCAAATTGTCCCCTAATTAAGCTGCAAATATTACCAAGGGATAGCTCTTCTAGAACCAACAAGAAATTCTGCAATACAACCCAAAACATCAGGACTTTTCTTGTTTTTCAATCTAAGCTCCCTTATTAATTTTGTCCCATCTTAACCCCCCTAAAGCAGTCCATGTAATTAAGGTTAAATGTTTATATTCGGATATTTAAAACTCATTTGGTTGTCCTGTGCACTTGAGTTTGGCTGGACAAATTTGACTTTGACATTTTTTTCTTAAACATCCATCGCTTTCAGCCCTCTACATTACTAGGTTTAGAAGGTATCATCAAAAAGGGACATTTCCAGCTCGGTCTACTGGTTCTCTTTTTGCAGAGAAAGTTGAAATAACCCCTTTCCTGATATTTCTACTGGTCCCCAGTAACACAAACCCCAACTTCAACTGCCTATAACTGCCCCATGCAGTACTGCAGTCTGGGTTTAAATCTTTCTAGTTCAGACAAAAATCTATCTTACCAGATAAGGAACAGCCAGTCCCTTAAAATTCTCGACTAAGAAGCCGAGCACTCGGTCTCGTGGGAGGGCCTCCACCTCTGGAAGATCTTCAGTAAATATCTGTTGGAGCAAACTCCAGGTCCAGCAGCAGAACAGTCTCACTGCAGTGCTGCCCACACCCAGATAACAAGCAAGCGCAGGGGGCCCGGTTTGGTGGGGGCAGGGGGTTGCACAAGTAGGCACCAGTGGCCTGCGTGTGACGGGTTAGGTCACACACCCCATCTACTCTGAAACAGCAAAGAAAATCCACGAATCCTCCCACCCCCTCCATCCACTGCTGTCCTAAGTAGAATCAGGACCAAGCAAAGGGTGACACAAATCCAAAGGGCCCTTGTGACCTACCCTCAGGCCATCCTCTGGGAAGTCTCTCAGGACCCACACTGAGTAGGAAAAAATCAGGTACAGGTTTTCCGTGCCTAGAGAGGGGAGGAGGGCTCGTCAGCAGGGGAAGCCCATCCCGTCCACAGGACTGAGAAGGCCGGTGAGCAGGCTGCCCCAGTTTATTTTACAGAGACACTAGCTCTGTCCAAGCACCAGTACTCAGGGCTACACCAAGGGACTGTAATGGTTCCACCACTGGGACTCTGACCCCAGCTGGGGGAACAAAGTCGGGTAAACAGGGGGGATGGAACTCGCCAGCCAGCATCCAAAGGAAGATGATCAGGCCCATCTGGACATAAGCCGTTTTCCACTTCCTTTTCAAGAGCTGGACTTACCCAGGTGTTGCAGGTACTGCACTGTCCTCTCATGGCCTTTCAGAGGGGAGTTCGCTTTCTTGGACTGGTCCACCAGCACCTGCAGAGCTGGCCACGAAGCCCAAGAACAAGGTCATGAGCCTGTTCCAGAAGGTGCATCCCCATGGGAAAGGTCTCACACCTCAGTAGGTTGCCCCAATCAATGTACAAGAGACCCTCCCAGGTCAACGAGAGCCCCTCCTCCGGTCACCTTTCTCATGGAGCCCCTTCTTCTCATACAAGATTATCAGTTCACTGTACTTATGAGCCTTCTTCAGCACATGCTCACTCTCTTCAATGTGGCAGTGATTGTTCTCCAGGCGCAGCAAGGGGGCCACCAGGGCCACATTGGTCTAGAGAGGAAGCAGGACTTTAGCGGAAACTGCTTCTTGGAAGACTCCCTTTCCCCAGCCCAGGCTGCAAGGCCAGGGGGTGACGCAAGCAAGAGAATGCAGGCAGCTCATTTTCAAGACGACAGAGTGGCTTGACAGCATCAACACTATTTCACCCGACTGTTTCAGTATTTTTGGGGGGTGAGGAGAGGAGAAGTATATTTTCTTTGATGGAATATTGTCCCTGTTTATCTTGTAGTACAAACCACAATCTTATCAGCCAAGACCAGCCCCTTGTAAAATTCTGGGTCAATCTCTTGCCTCATTCTCTTAATTCCAAGAATCTCACAGGCATCAGTCAAAGATAGGTGGTTCCCATCATGAAGATTTCACTCTTCCTGGTGGCAAGTGCCCTAAAGGGGCGCATTCCCTGTTTCAGGGGGCCAGGAAGCTGTGGGGACCCAAGTGTTCAGATCACTTACATGGAGGTAGCACTTGAGCAGGGTCGTGTCAATGATTTGTAACAGCTTCTTCTTAGATTTGATGGTCGGCGTGCCTTCCATGAGCGGGGAGGTGCTGGACTGGTGATCAGAGTCATTCAGCTTCTTTACCAACTGGCTTCGTTTCTGCAAAGGCCAAAAATGGGGGTCAAGGCCAGGACTAAATCTTCTCTCCATCTGGTACCTGAGCTACTAGCTAATTCCAAACACCTCCAAGCAGCTCACAGCTATTCACTCTGATCTCATATTAGCAAATCATTTTTAACAAGGACCAAAACAGATGACTGCCAAGTTGCCACAGCTACAGTAACAAGTATTTACTACATACCAGGGACTATGCCAAACTCTTTACAGATGAACCTTAATCTAAACCTAAACCAAATGCAGGTATTACTATTCCTATGTCACAAGTGAAGAACCCAAGGCAGTGAGAACAGATACCTATCTAAGAGCAGAAACAGGCTTATGTTAGGGTCTGATTCTAAAGCCCATGTTCTTCTATCTTTAAAAAAAAAAAAAAACAACACATCAACTAGTGGTATAAGTCACATACAATACAAAGTACCTTCTTAAAGGACACTAATAGATACATTTTCACAGATGTAATGGCTTGTCAGAAAAGTCATGATGCATTTTTGACTGAAAAACAGAAAAAACATGTCATGACTTTTCTGACAACCCAATACTTATGGCTGTAACCACCATGTCCATCAAGGAACAGAACATTAGTTTTACCTATTCTACAACTTCATGTAACAGAATCATCCCATCTGTACTGTTTTGTGTTTGGTGATGCCATGGTCTACAGGCCCCGCCAACTCGCAGGCACAGTACCAGTGTTAGTTAACTTCACACACTGCAGACATCAATGGAGATGGCCGGAGAAGGGAAGAGCGTGTGCTCGTTTCCTAAACCTAAGACAGTGGCACTAGAGCGCCTTCTGTAATGCCACCGGCTCAGGGAATATCCTGTGCCAGGAACCTCATTTGGAAAGTGGGTCATGGAGTGTGCAGGCAGAAGTAAGTTTGTGTGCTCCTCGCAGGCTGCTGCCGCAGCCGGACACCCCTGGAACCCAGAGTCAAGGAAGTGCAGAAGCAGCGCATGCCTGATTAGATCTGAATTCAGGAGCCGCACTGACCCAGGGGCAGGTGCAGGAAGCTGGCTTGCAAATTTCCCAGCAATAGTACCCACCCAGAGACCCTTAGGAAGGTCTGCAGGACACTGACGGGGAAAAATGTGCCAGGTTTTCTGACTCTGAAGGGGTGCACTCAGGACATAAAGAGCCTTCTGTGATGGAAATGTGGGACTAAAGGGCTTCATTAGAGATGGGTTAGTGTTGATTTTAAAATTTCACTTATCTGTCCATAATAGTAAATTGAAAAAATTTAAATCTTTATACTCTCCCTAAGAAAACATGTTATAGAAGCATATTTACTGACAGGGAGGACGTTTACAATATATGGCTTTAAAAAAAAACAGAAGCTATAAAATTAAAAGCGAACCAACAGATAAAACTAATCCATAAATATACATAACAGTCTGGAAAAGCAACATTAAATGTTAACTACTTTTCTCTGACAGAGTTACAGCTGATTTATATCTTTGTTTTATACTTTTTATATTTTCTAAGTTTTCTGCATAAAGCAGGTACTTTTTTCCAGTATTATGTATGCTACAACAAGATTTGTTATAAAAAAAACTAGATCTGTTCTAACAACTAAACTTCACTCTTTTTCGTTCCTGTACAGCTTTGTGTGAATTTATCATGGATTGTTTTTCCTGGCATCAGGATTTGGCAAAAACTAGCAATGGTACTGCTAAGCATGGGGAAGAAACAAAATGAAACTGCCCACCCCCAAGTCTATGTGTGGCAGGCCCTTAATTCCCTGCCACAGAGAGGCAGGTATTAGAATTCCCAGGTACCTTCCACATACCTCTGTATTAGACCCACCTGTGTCAGGTAGTCAATCAAAGCTAAGTGAGCCTTCTCCAGTTCCGCCCCCGAGAGCACCGGCAGTGGGTTAGGATACTGCAGCTGCTTCCTGTAGTCTGCGGGCAGCAGGTCTGGGTACAGGCCCATCACGTGGGTAGGATCTACATGGACGGCAAAGATGATTCCCCAGAAGGAGCCCAGCAACTTAAGGACAAAATAAAGTTAAGTTCCAGGCTGATTTTTTAAAAAAGGCATGACTAACTTTATAGTGACACAATGAGCTACACACATATGATTTGAACACCATTAATATGTGTATTTCACCAAAATGTTACAAGAAGGACATGGCTGTATTCCAAGACACACAAACATAGGATTAGAAAAATTTACTCTTTATAAGTAGAGGAGAAAATATTTCCCAAGAAAAAACTGATAAGACACTGAAGCTGAGGGCCTCCCTGGTGGCACAGCGGTTAAGCGCTGTGCTGTGGAGCTGTCGGCAGCAGCGATGAGAGTTCGACACCCGGCCAGGGAGATTCCCACATGGCGCAGCAGAGCTCTCCTGCCTCACCCGCTGCTCCCCTCAGCAGTGTACTCGCCACCCCACGCCTCTGGCCTGTACCCCAGCTTGCATGGATAAATAAAACAAATCTAAAAAAAAAAAGACACTGAAGTTGAAAAGTTCAATAGAAAATAATAAAAAAAATCATAAGTCAAAAGAGGAACACTACAAACAAAAAGACCAGACAATACACCAGGGAGTATGTGTACAGTATACACAGCAAGAGGCTGATATACTGGTTATATAAAACAAATTCACACAAAGTAGTAAAAAAAATAAGGGCTTGAAATTACCAGCCTAAAAAGAACAGCTGTAGATCTTCCTACATGGTCTCAGTAACCCCTCTCAAACTACTCTCAATTAATCCTGCACTTCGCTAATTCCTACACTGCAGCAGCAGTTCTCTCTCTACAATGCAAATCTGATAGGAGCCTATTGATTTTTCTCCCTATATTGTATTTTGGAAAATTCTGAATACAGAAATATTAAAAGATTTTATAGTGAACATCCCAAATCCAGCTTCCTAAGAGCCTAAATTGACACAGGAACCACAGTTTATTATTGGCAAGGTTGAAGGAAGGAGGAAAAAAGGAAAAACAATGAAAAGAATTAATTGATATTATATGTATTCAAACCAACTATATGTAGATTGATCTAAATTAACAAAAACAGAATATTCAGAAACAAAAAGTTTAATAACAATAATAATAGCAAAGACTTAACTGGCATTTAGCAATTACCATAAACTGTTCTATGTACTTTACCTAATCTTCACAGTAATGGTATGAGAAAGGTATTATTTACATTATGTTACAGAGAACAGAGCACAGCGAGTTCCAGAAACTTTGCCTACTGTCAGGCAATCTGAACCCAGAGTACTTCTAACCATGAAACTCTGATGTCTAGAGTTTTTAGGACACTGAGAAAAGCAAAGGCTTGCTAGAATGCCCTATAATGGCTCTCAAAAATGACCTACTCGGTAATGCAATTAAGCTCAGGTCAGAGAATTCTGTCAGAACAAATAAGCCTTTGTTGAATTGAAATGTGCTTTCTGCCACTTTTCTAATGGTGAGGAATAAATCATCCTAGAAAGTCAGAAGTCTATTTATGTGGGTGAGCTCAGATTCTTAAGATAAGGACTGTAAATGTATAACTACTCTGGTTACCCATAGGATTCTGGAAGGTATGACAATTGAGACAACCATAAACCTTCCCTGTATCATTTCTCCATGTCCTTTCCAGTGTCCCCTCCCTCCATTAGTACCTTATTCCAAAGTCACATTTGCTTATTAATTACCTGTGCCAAGTTTAGCAAAGACCTGCATGGACTCATCAAAACGCTTCTGGCAAAAGAGATTGAAGGCATACAAGTTCTTGATGTGATGGATCTGTTGCTGCTTTTCGCTGTCGGAATCATCTTTCATTTCCTAATGAGAGAAGAACATGTAAGAGTTCAATCACTAAGCAAATATTTATTCAGTATATACAAGGTTTGAGAAAATATCCCAGGAGGTTCAAGACAGCCAGATGATATCTGCCCACCATCTGCCCCTACAGTGTAAGCACAGGACTAATAAGTAACTATGCCATTATATTATGCAAGGTTTTGACAAAATACCTGACCAGTACTCTTGTAAATTTCCAAGGTCATGACAAACAAGAAAATATTAAGAAATTATCACAGATCAGAGGACATGAGGGTAACTGACAAATAAGTGCAAAGGCATTTCTGGATTTAAACCTGGAACAGAAAAACAAGGAGGACATTTATGAATAATTTATGAAATATGAATAAAATCTAGAGTGTAGTTTAAAAACAAGATGATCAAGACCAAAACAATACAGGGCATGAGTGATGACAGAAGCATTTAGGAGAGGCACTTAATTTAGTCTGGTGGTGGTCCAAGAAAAGATCCCAGGAGGGATACAAACTGAGCTATAAAGGATGAGCTAGGTCAGCCAGGCCAGGCTGGGCAGGTGACAGACAGGAGGGGGAAGAGGGTATGATCCTGGCAAAACTGAGAGCACCTGTGCAAAAAAGAAGACTTGCACAGGAACAAAAGACATTTAACATAGCTGGCACAGCTGGAAAGGTCCTGTTGACATAAAAATTTTAAGTGCAGCTATTTCTTTACTCTTGTTTCTTCCCTACAACCTTCTTTCCTTTATATCACTTGTTATCCAATCATTACTAATTGAATTTCTTCCTTCAAAACAGTTTTCAATGTTTTCCTCTTATTTCCTCCCCTTTACTACTGCCCTCACCCTAGTCAGACCACCATCGACACATGGCCAAACCTGACCTAGGCTCCCCTGCTTGGAGACCAAAAGCTTTCAAAACTTGGTACCAGCCTCTCGTGTCTCCTATTTCCTGATGTATAAGCCCCACCTTCTGCTCCAGGCAGGATGAGCTCCAAAATTCCTGAGAATACTTGTTTCTACTTCTTTCATTTCGTTGGGCTCTTCAACACTTCCTATTTCCTGCTCCTGATCTCTCTTGAAAGGGTTCAACATTAAGATGCCTTTTCCAGCCCATGGGAAACTGTCTCTCCTCTAATACTTTGCTTTACATTTTGTCAACTCCGAAGTTTGATCTGAAGTTGTCCTCTGAAAGCTTCATGTATGTTCTCTGATTATTTAAATGAAAGGTAGGTTCCTCAAGAACTAACATGATATTTTTGTCACAATGCAGAACAGTTGGTAAGCACAAGCCTAAGAAAGAGAAGGAAATGGAAACCTCCTTCCATCTTCTCTAGCAAGATTACACAGATTAAACAGAAAATTGGCAGCAGGAGTAGCACTGAAAAGACCTGAGCGATTCCTGTAAAGAAAAACAGATGCTGGGCCTCCCTTGTGGCACAGCGGTTAAGCACTGTGCTGTGGAGCTGTCAACAGCAGCGACACGAGTTTGATGCCCGGCCGGAGATATTCCCACACTGGCGCGGCAGACCTCTCCTGTCCCGCATGCTGCTCCCCTCAGCAGTGTTATTTCCATCGCTCTGCCTGTTCTGCTCCCCACTCTGTCTCTGGTGAACCCTCTTGCCATCCCACACCTCTGACCTGTACCCCAGCTTGTATGCATAAAGAAATCTTTAAAAAAAAAATGCTAAATAACCTAGTTACTGCGTGATCCCCTTCTTATAAAGTTCAAAAACTAAACACATTATTCAAGTACACACACACACACACACACACACACACACACACACACACACACGAATAAACCAAAGAAAATTTTTGAGGGCAGGATATGTACAAAATTTAGGATAATGACTGTGTCTGAAGGGGACACAGAGGGGTGAACTGGGGAGGAGCAAATAGATTACACAGGTTATTTTTCTTGGGTAGGATGGTGGTTTAGGGGTGCACAGTATTTTCAAAATGTAAATGAAATAAAATTGTATAGGGTATAACCTGAGTGGAAAAAAAGAATAAAATGTTGAAATTAAATGACCCAAAAATGAAATCACCTTCATGAATATTAAACATTTTTAACTGTTAATATAGATTCTTAATGTAGAACTTATACATCCAAAATAAATGTTATTCTTCAAAAGTATCAGCCAAGTGACTATAAACATAGGTATTCCAATATTTGTGATCACTTTTCTTTCAGAAGCATTGGGTTGTTGAAAAAGTCATGATGTATTTCTTTGTGTCTTTCAAGCAAAAATGCATCACGACTTTTCTACAGCTATTAATTTCTAAGATACTCTAGACATTAAGTTTTCCTACCATTATCCTCATAAAAATCTCTCTTCTCCTTTACCAAATCAGCACTGCCCAGAATGACTCTGGGCTGTTTCCTGAAATCAAATCCACTCTTCAGAAGACAATAATCAGCACTGCAAATGTATGAAAGAAGACACGACTGGGAAGTCAGGCCAAGAAGAGTGCTGGCAATGGGCGCATCCTGGGGACAAGAACAGGCTCCCTACTGTGCTGTGAGCAACATTCCTGCACAATTCAAGGGGAGGGACAGTCACAAATATAAGAGTGCAGCTCTGCTGAATGCAGCAACCTGGGGTGATTCAGAACACCTAAGAGGGCCCGCTTATCCCCACAGAGGAGTCTATGAGTGGGGATTTTAAGAGGCCTCTAGTAGTTACATCAGCCACAATATAAGCTTACGTTTATGATTGCTACTTGACTTCAATGTTTGCAATGTCTTAATTTTTCAAGGCTATACCATATTTGTATTCTATTCAGTCTATGAGGTACTCTATTTTACTTGGCATGCATTCTACGTTTAGCAGGTAAGCCAACAGAAAAGGTAAAATCACTTGGAATTATGTAGATATTTTATGGCAGAGTCAGACCCAGAATCCAAGTCTTCTGGCTTTGAGCTTTGTGCTTATTCTACCAGCCCAAACTAAGTATGAACATCTAAATCCAAATCATTCGCTTTGGAGAACAATGAAGGGAGATTCAACCCAATCTCAGAAACAAGACTTACAGCGAGCTGCAGAGCCAATTCAAACTGCTTGTCCTGGAGGAGCTGTTGGATCTGGGTTGCCATGGGAACAGGAATGAGTCTCCAAACAAAATGATTGCTGGCCACATAGATGATGTTTGATCTGGAGGCAAGAGCACAGGTTTTATGATAACATAGGAATTTACTCCAGTTTTGGATTAACTTGATGTTATGTGGCAACTAGAACAAAGATTCCTCACCCTCCCGAGGTAACAAAGCGAGGCCTTTGCAATTCAATGCTCTGGACCAGGAGCCTCGGCTCAAATGTTCGGATCTCCACATATCGAGGCAACACTGCAATGATGTAGGGAGGCTGGTGCTCTGTACGAGAGAGAACATCTTGAGTTACAGTACTGGTCTAAGGCTTTGTACTTACAGACCAATTCAGTCACCCATCCCTAAGCTACATTTATTTATTTATTTATTGTTATTTATATCTTTTACATTATTGTGTATTCCCCCTGAGGAATATAAATGAAGAACTGAAAAACGAGAATGAATCCATAAAGAAGAAAATGAAGGAAATGGAGGATTTACAAACATTAGTAGAGTCATAAAAGTAGATTAAAACACATGGAGGAAAGAATAAGCACTCTGCAAGATAAAGATACTGAAAGAACCAAGACAGAAAAGGAAAAAGAAAAACAAAGGAAGAAGAATGAGGAAAAGCTTCAGAAACTATCTGACACCATGAGAAAAGGAAACATCAGAATCATAGGAATCCCAGAAGGAGAGGAGAGAGACAAAGGAATAGAGAAACTTCTCAAGGAGATAATTGAAGAGAACTTTCCAAACATGAAAAAGGAAACAAAAATCGACATACAGGAAGCCAGAAGATCTCCAAATTATTACAATGAAAGGAAAAAAACAGCAAGACATATGATAGTAAAACTATCGAGAATTCAAGACAAGGAAAATATATTGAAAATGAGGAGGACAAAGAAACAAATAACCTACAAAGGAAAGCCAATCAGGCTGACATCAGATTTCTCTGAAGAAACATTAAAGGCAAGAAGAGAATGAAGAGACATATGTAATATACTACATGCCAACAAATGTCAACCAAAAATACTCTACCCTGCAAAGCTCTCCTTCCTCTACGAAGAAAGAATATGGACCTTCTCTGACAAACAGAAACTACAGAAATTCATCACTACCAAACCCCCACTCCAAAACTTACTACAAGAAACCATGAAGACAAAACCAACAGAGGAAAGACCAG
>PVIJ01016173.1:0-33668 GCA_004024925.1 Scalopus aquaticus
CTGGGGTCATCTATCTCTTTGGTGCTTTGTCTAAGTCATTTATGAAATGAAGAAATAATATATGCATAATGTTTCATATAATCTATAGATATATTCTATATTTTTGAAATTAAAATATGTGGAGCCCATTGTCAAATGTATGATGGTAAAGATGGTTGAAAACTCTTGTATCAGGAGGAGAAAATAACAACAACAAAAGCAAAACAAAAACTGGCAGCCAACCATAAATGAGAGACATTCAGCGAGGGAGGGGGAGGATAAGGGATCAAAATGGGGCAGAAAAGAGCACAAGGGACTATGGTGATGGTTCACGGGTGAATCGGTGGTGGGTAACCTACGGGGAACACACAATAATGTAAAAGATATAAAATAAAAGAAGATTTTTAATAAATTGAGAAAAAGAAAACATTTGACCAACGGAGTGACTAATGATGTCACTGATCATGTCTGAGTTTTCAGAGACACTCTCTCTTGTAGGAGGGACTCCATGTACATGCAGATGGATTCTGCTCAGTTCTGTGTTGTCAATCACTTGCTGTAATTAGCAGTATGCACTTCTGCACACTTAGGAAATGTATGTTTTGCTCCTCATGTTAAAATATTAGTATAGTGCTGATTGACATGTGCTAATATGAAGACTGAAGTAAAACGTGTATGTAAAATCTTAGGCTGAATGTCTGCCTATTGTTTGTTAATGATAAGTATTTTACATTATTATAAAGTTGGATGGGAACCCTGGGTGGACACTGTGTGAAAGGGAATGTTAAATATCTGTGATCAGTAAGGATTCTGTCATGTCGTTATAAGCCTGTCACAAAATTTTAGCTCTTCTACACAATTTAGGGTGTTACTGTATTTTGAAGAGGAAAGCACGGAAGTCTGTTTCCGGTTCTCTCATGATGTTGCCATGTCATGCCAGTTTTTGACTTTTGAATAGCACGACATAATATACACAATTGTTGAGGGTTAGAACTGCGCATTTTTTTTCATGGGATGACCTCAGTGCTAGGTGTCGTGTCTGGGAAGACTGTCGTTCAATAAATAATTCTGGAATAAAGAAAACATGCCCTCTAATTCCATGGAAGGAAAAATTGTAGGATATTTCAAGAGTGTGCAATACAATTGAAGTTCTATTCAAGAGACTGTTTTGAAACCATTAACAGGTGTGAGCAAAAATATTAAAAATTAGCACTTTCATGTAAAGAGGTTATTGCTATGGTTTTATGGCTATTTCAAAGATTTCTATCTCTGCTCTTTACCCAGCAGAGACATGAGCAACACAAGGTTGAAGAACCAGAGCAGTGTGTCCGAGTTCATTCTCCTGGGTCTCCCCATGCGCCCAGAGCAGTGGGGCCTGTTCTTCGCCCTGTTCCTGGGCATGTACCTGACCACGGTGCTGGGGAACCTGCTCATCATCCTGCTCATCAGGCTGGACTCGCGCCTCCACACCCCCATGTACTTCTTCCTCAGCCACTTGGCCTTCAATGACGTCTCCTTCTCATCTGTCACTGTCCCTAAGATCCTGAGAAACTTGTACACTAATCACAAGTCCATCCCCTATGCAGGGTGCATTTCCCAGACATATTTTTTCTTATGGTTTGTTAGTCTTGATGATTTCCTCCTTGCAGTGATGGCCTATGACAGGTACGTGGCCATCTGTCAGCCCCTCCACTACACCACCATCATGAGGCAGGAGCTATGTGTCTCCTTAGTAGCTGCGTGCTGGTTCTTCTCCAGTCTCCACTCTCTGTTGCACACCCTGCTCTTGGCCCGACTGTCTTTCTGTGCTGACAACACCATCCACCACTTCTTCTGTGATCTCTCTGCACTCCTGAAGATGAGCTGCTCAGACATCTCCATCAATGAGGTGGTCATCTTCATTGAGGGAGGGGTGATTGTCCTCATGCCTTTTAGCGGTATCTTGGGCTCCTATATCCGCATTTGGGCCACAGTCCTGAGAGAACCCTCTGCTAAGAAGTTCTTCAAAGTCCTTTCTACCTGTGGCTCCCACCTCATTGTTGTGTCTTTATTCTATGGGACCATTGCAGAAGTTTACCTGTTTTCTTCCTCATCCACCACCAGTGATGAAAAGATAACAGCTTCTGTGATGTATACAGTAGTCACCCCCTTGCTCAACCCCTTCATCTACAGCCTGAGAAACAGAGATATCAAACGTGCTCTGGAAACACTTGTTAATAGGGCAAAGTTCCTAATGTCAAACGACTCAAGATGACCATAATATTAATCACTCTCTCTGCTGACATACCCCATTTCATCAACCAGACTGACTCAATGATTCTGACATCTTCTTAACAATTATTGGAATACATGATGCCTGATTCCTACATCAAAGATTAGGGTTGGAGACTAGGAAGGATGGGAAGTTGCAGGAATGAGCATGGAAAGTCCTTTCTCCCAGCAACTCTGTGAAATCCCTGTCTTTCTTCCCTTTGCTACTCACAGTCCATGGAAGGAGAGAGTCAGAAAGAATATCATAAAATATTCTGCTAATGTAAGCTGAATTTCCAATTTTTGCAATGCCGATATTCCATAATGAACTTTTGATTATTCACAGCTTCATGTCCACTTAAGTTGTTTTAATAATAGTTTATTTACACTCATTTAATAAATTGTTCAATGATGCAATTTTGAAAGTTTTCTGTTATTAGTAAGTGCTCTAGTTCTTTCTAAAAAAGAAATTTTCTGGGATGCTTGAAATGTTCTTTATTTTAATTGGTAGTATTAACAAAGGATATACACCTATGCAAAAATTTATCAGGCTATACATTTCAAATTGATATACTTTGTGTATCCATGTTAGGAGGTAACACAAAAAGGAGGGGTGAGAAAAACTCAATAAGCCATGATTACTATTTTATGAGTCAATATTTATGGTGATGTGACTGCATAAAATTGTATAAATTGGATTGTGTATTTTACACTTACTATATGTGACCTTGGCAATATGAATATAATGCATATAATATATACACATGTGATACATTCTCATAAATATTGGGTATCTATATGTATATCAATATATAATATGAATGTTGTTCTGATAAAGAAATACTCGAATTTTACTATTTCTTTTTTCTTTTTTCCCCAATTTTCTGTCTTTCCTCCCTCTTGTAAACAAAAGGCTTTACTTAATTTGTTATCAAGCATCTGGTACATAGGTGTGGGTGTGATTAGAATGTGTTGATGTTGGAATCTTTCTGGTTGTTCAAACATAACAAAAACTGGAGGAGTGAACTCAACCTAATTTCTAGGAAGAGGTAGGTCAAAAGTGACAGAGACTGAATGAGCCAAATCATCACCAAACTAAGCCCCAAGAATTAGCCTATAGGTAATAGAGGCAATGCAAGGATGAAGGAATCAGAAGACAAAAGACTGCCCTATTTTTATATTTAACAGAAATACCTTTAGTAATCTCTACCAACTTGGAATTTATCCTATAAAAGTGAGGGTGAAATAAAGAAATTTGCAGAAAAACAACCTAACAATATCAGTAGACATATAAAAATGGAAAAATCAAGGGCTATGCTCTGGATATAATGTAGTGATTATATCAGAATACTTGAAAATTCACAACAAATTGAGGAACAATAAAAATTTTATATTGAAAAATATAATTATGAATTTTTCTGAATAAAAACCATCAATTGTAAACATTGTAATCCAGTGAAAGGTTTACCAGTGTTTTTTGTTTTTTTGTTGTTTGTTTTTGTTTTTGGTGGAAATTGACAAACAGATTCTAGTTTTTTGAAGATGATACAAAGAACCTGGAATAGCCAAAAAAAAAAAACCCCAAAACCAAAATGTATTACCTGATATAAAACTACTGTAATCCAGTGAGACATGTTAGAGCAAGAATGAAAAAGCAGGTCAATGAAAAAGAACAGAGCCCAAAAGTAGATGCATACTGTGTAGACCCTGATACTTCACAGAGGAGCAAGGGCAATTCACTGGTGGAAAGACAGTCTTTCAGCAATGGGTGTTGAAAGAACTGAATCCCCAGAGTTAACAAAACAACTATCCAGTCAAATCTTGCACTGACTGTAAAATGTACAGTATTGAAATAGAAAATACTCTTAGTATAATTTTCATATTATAAAAATTTTAGAACATATGAAATAAAATTCTGTGATACGGATTAAACAATTGGGCAAAACATTTGAACAAATGATTCACAAAATAAATATCAGACATGATTAGATGCTGCACATTATTAGAGATCAAGGAAACGCAAATTAAAATCCAAAAGTGTCATCACTGTAAAAAAAAAGTTAAATTTACAGAGCTGGTTATAACAAAAGTTGACCAGATCTACTAGAATTTTAAAGTTAAAAACACATATCAATCTAAGGGTTATGAAAGGCTCATTCACTATTTGTGAGAATGAAAAATGTTATGACAACTTTGAAAAAACTAGCAGTTTCTTAAAATGTTGACCACTTATTTACATTTGATCCAGACATCTCCCTGTTAGGTAATTAACCATTAGAAGCAAAACTATGTCAATTGAAACCTGGTTTATAAATGTTCAGCTAATGTTAATAGATTCAAATGGGAAATAACCCAGTGCTAACCAATATTTGATCCACATGAAATACTATTAAGCAATAAAATAATGAATTGTTGATATAGCAACTGTGATGTGCCTTAAAGTAACATACTTATAGAAGAAGTCTGCCTTAGGATACCCCATACTATATAAATCCCTTTACGGAAATTTCTGAACAAAAAAAACTATAGTGAGAATAAGTGGGTCAGAGGTTACCTGGTTATAGCAAGAGGGGTACAAAGGGAAGTGTGGGAGCAGGGGTCACAGTGTGGGACATGGCCATCTTTAGGGGTGACTGACAGTATCTCTACTTCATTGACATGATAGTTTCACAATGAATGCATAGGGCAAAACTAATCAAACACTGCATTTGAATAATTGAAAGTTTATTGTATATCATTTAAAATCTAACAAAGGTAAACAAAGGAGATGTGGTTAACCTGAATAGTTCTAAACTAATTAGAAAATTCAAATTTTCTTTAAAATTTACTTACAAAGAAAAGTTTAGGTAGAGACATGTGCACGGGTAATTTTGTCAGTATTTTCAATGAGGAAGGAATATCAAGTGATTATATCCCACATTGTGTGATTATTTTGTTGTAGTTGATTTCTTACTTTATTTACTTTTAGCATTTTGGAAGATCATGTATAAAATTGGTCATGTGGCTAAATTATCTTTCATGAATCCCCCATTCTATGTACATAAATTAGCACAGAGACTTGAACTAAGGTAAATCCTTGGTCTCTATGAGTTCTCTTGCCCTGACCCAAGAGTTCAATGATGGAGAACTAAAAACTAGGTGTGGACTAGATAGCTGGCTTGGAGACACTAGGTACTTGTCTTGGACATGGCAAGAATCATTCTGCCTGAACTTGAGGAGCTGCATTTTGTCTAATGCCCAGTGGGGCCCTCTGTGCGCAGCTCTGTGTTGGCCTAGGGTATAGGGAGCAAGATGGGGGAGTTAAAGACACATCCTCCTTCCTAAAGGTGCCATGACTTAGGGGCCATGTTGAAGTTCTGTGCCCCCAGTTCTAGGGCATATTATATGCATAAGAAAAACTGGGGGTATGAACTTACCTGGGCAAGTTGTGTAGGGGAGAACCTGAGAAGCATTCTGCACAAATGCTCACTTTTAATAGAGTCTACAGGAGCACAGAGCCATGCAGGCTGGGGTGTCTGTTAAACAGAGCAGGTATAAAAGTGTACTGGTTGAGGTACTCACATCTGTATCACACAGTCGTGTTGTGTTGTGGAAGTAACCTTGAAAAGTAGTGAACCATTGACTGAGTCACTCAACTGCCTTGAATGGCATCAACATCAATGATTATATTTATCTTTTGTGGGATCATGCAAAGCTAATGACAATAAGGGCTGACATTTATTGGGCATTTATGTGCTTTAGCTCATGATTGAGAACTCAAACTGTTCTCCGTAAAGAGAACTCAAACTGTTATGTCAGGGAGGTTTCTCTTCATAACTTTCAGGGCAGCACAGGTAGACAAGACAGAAAAGAGGCCCCTGCATGCCCCTCACACACCGGGAGCTCATGGCCTGAATCTTACAGGGCTCCAGACCCAGTGCTTTCCTCACAAGCCCTGCCCCAATCGAAGGCCGGTTGTCCGGTTGGACCCTGCTTGTATCCACTGTTTTCTCAGTGAGGCTAACACAGCACATGTCTGTGGGCAGCCAGTCCTCCTCATAGGGGTCTGGACACTGTCCTCTCAGTGGCTGTGACCCAAGATAAGCAATGCCCTCAGCAGGTTCAGGTCCCTGAGGAGGCCTCCTGTCTTGCTCCACTGCTTGAGTAAGTCAGTCTAGATTGCTTTTTCACCTTTTGTGTTTTGTGTGTGATGTGAGCATGTGTTTGTGTGTGTGTGTGTTTGCATTTGCGATCCTAATTCTAACTTCCCTGCCAAAAGGCAGAATCTGGAATTTACCTGTGGTCCTCTATCTCTGGCTGTTTGTCTATCATTTATGAAATGAAGAAATAATATATACATAACGTTTCATATAATCTCTACATATATTTTAAATTTTTGAAATTAAATTATGTGGAGCCCTTTGTAAACTGTATGATGGTAAAGATGGTTGAAAACTCTTGGGTCAGGAGGAGAAAATAACAACAAAACCAAAACCAAAAGCTAGCAGGCAACCATAAATGAGAGACATTCAGTGATGGAGGATGAGGATAAGGGATCAAAACGGGGCAGAAAAGGGCATAAGGGACTATGGTGATGGTTCACGGGTGAATTGGAGGTAGGTAACCTAAGAGGAATAAACAATAATATAAAAGGTACGAGCAAAAAAAAAATTCTTTTTTAATTTAAAAAGGAAAAGAAAACTCTTGGACCAATGGAGTAACAAATGCTGTCACTCAGCATATTTGAGTTTTCATAGACACTCTTGTCTTATAGGAGGGATTCAATGCTCATGTAGACAGATTCTGTTCAGTTCTATGTTGTTAATCACTTGCTGTTTTTAGCAGTATGCACCTTTGCACACTTTGGAAATGTATGTTTTGCTCCTCATAGTTAAAATGATTATTATAGTGCTGATTAACTCGTGCCAATATGAAGATTTAAGTAAAATCTCTTTGTAGAATCTTAGGTTGATGTCTGCCTATTGTATGTTAATGATAAATATTTGACATTATTATTAAAGTTGGATTGGGAACGCTGGGTGGACACTGTGTGAAAGGGAATGTTAAATATCTCTGATCAGTAAGGATTCTGCAATGTCACTGTACGATGTCACAAATTCTTAGGTCTTGTACCCAATTTAGAGAGTTACTGTGTTTTGAAGAGGAAAGTGCAGACGTCTGTGTCTGGATCTCTCATAATTTTGCCCTGTCATGCCAGTTTTTTGACTTTTGATTAGCATGACATAACATGCACAATCATTGAGGGTTACGACTTTGCATTGTTTGTTCACTGTGACTAAATCAGTGTTTTGGCTTGTGTCTGGGACAAGGATGTCATTCAATAAATAATTCTGGAATAAAGAAAACATATCCTCTGATTCCAAGGAGAGAAAAATTCTAGGATATTTCAAGATGGTGCAATACAATTGAACCTCTAGTCAAGAGAGGGTTGTAAAACCATCAATAGGAGTGAGCATTAAAATAAAAAATTAACACCTTCATGTAAAGAGGACATCGCTATATTTTTATGGCGACTTCTAAGATTTCTACCTCTGCTTCATTCCCAGCAGAGACATGAGCAATGCGAGGTTGAAGAATCAGTGCAGTGTGTCCAAGTTCCTCCTCCTGAGGCTCCTCAACCTTCCAGAGCAGCGGGGCCTGTTCTTCGCCCTGTTCCTGGACATGTACCTGACCACGGTGCTGGGGAACCTGCTCATCATCCTGTTCATCAGGCTGGACTCACGTCTCCACATCCCCATGTACTTCTTCCTGAGCTACCTGACCTTCAATGATGTGTGCTTTTCATCTGTCACTGTCCCTAAGATTCTGACAAACTTGTACACTGATCACAAGTTCATCCCTTATGCAGCATGTATATCCCAGACATATTTTTTCTTATTGTTTGCTTGTCTTGATGATTTTCTTCTGGCAGTGATGGCCTATGACAGGTACGTGGCCATCTGTCAGCCCCTCCACTACACTACCATCATGAGGCATGAGCTGTGTGTCTACTTAGTAGCTGTGTGCTGGTTCTTCTCCAGTCTCCACTCTCTGTTGCACACCCTGCTCTTGGCCCGACTGTCTTTCTGTGTTGACAATACCACCCACCGCTTCTTCTGTGATCTCTCTGCAGTCCTGAAGATGAGCTGCTCAGACATCTCCATCAATGAAGTGGTTATCTTCATTGAGGGAGGGGTGGTTGTCATCATGCCTTTTAGTGGTATCTTGGGCTCCTATATCTGTATTTGGGCCACTGTCCTGAGCGAGCCCTCTGCTAAGAAATTCTTCAAAGTCCTCTCTACCTGTGGCTCCCACCTCCTTGTTGTGACTTTATTCTATGGGACCACTGCAGAAGTTTACTTTTTCTCCTCATCATCTACCTCCAATAACAAAACCATAATTGCCTCTGTGATGTATATGGTAGTCACCCCCTTGCTCAACCCATTCATCTATAGCCTGAGAAACAAGGATATCAAGTGTGCCCTGGAAACACTTGTTAATCAGGCTAAGTTCCTTATGTCAAAAGAATCAAGATGAATATGTTTATAATCACATTCTCTGCTGACATATACCTGTTTTCATCAACCAGACTGACTCAATGATTATGACATATTCTTAACAATTCTTGGAATACATGGTGCCTAATTGCTACAGGGTTCGAGAGCAGGGTAGAAGTAAAGTGGCAGGAATGAGCATGGAATGTCATTCAGTTCTACCAATCTATGAAATCCCTGTCTTTCTTCCCTTAGCGCCTCACAGTCTATGCAAGGGGAGAGTCAGAAAGAATATCATAATTTCTTCTATTGTAAGTTGAATTTCCAATTTTTGGAATGCTGACATTCCCACAATTAACTTTTGATTACTCATAGCTTCATTTCCAATGAAGTTGGTTTTATACTAATGTACCTGCATTTAATATATTTGTTCATTGATGCAATTTTAAATGTTTTTGGTTATCAGTAGGTGCTTTAGTTCTTTCTAAAAAAGAAATTTTCTAGGATGGTTGGAATGTTTTATATATTATCTAGTAGTAGTAACAATGGATATATGTCTATGTTAAAATTCACCTGTCTGTACATTTCAAACTGATACCCTTTGTGTATCCATGTTAGTAACACAAAAACAAGGTGTGAGAAATACTCAGTAAACCATGACTTCAGTTTTATGAGTGCAATAGTTACGGCGATGTGAGTGCAGAAAATTGTATAAATTGGCAAGTGTGTATTTTACAGTTAATTATGTGACCTTGGAAATATTAAAATAATACATACAATATATACACATGATACATTCTCATAAATATACAGAAATCTATATGTATAATATATCACCATATAATATGAATTTCATTCTGGTCCTAATTTCTCCACTTACCTTTTGGTCCCCTATTTTCTGTCTCTAACTCCCTCACATAAACAGAAGACTTTACTTATATTATTATCAAGCATCAGGTGCGTAGGTTTGGGTGTAATTAGAATATGCTGATTTGGGAACCTTCCTGGTTGTTCAAACACTTGAAGAGCGGAAGAGTGAACTAAACCAAAATCTCAGAAAGGGGTGAGAGTCAAAATGAAGGAGATTCTGAGGAAAGGAAATAGAAGAGTCACAGGAATTCCAGAAGGCAAGGAGAGATACAAGGCACCGAGAAACTATTCAAGGAGATAATTGAAGAGAACTTCCCAAGCATGAAGAAGGAAATGAAAATAGACTTACTGGAAGCCAGAAGAACACCAGATTAACACAATGAAAAGAAACTACAGCAAGACACATGATAGTAAAGTTTCCAAAGGTCCAAGACAAGGAAAAAATAATATAACGAGGGTGAAGAAATAGATAACCTTTAAAGGAAAACCAATCAGGCTGACATCAGACTTCCCAGAAAAAACACTATGGGCTAGAAGAGAAGGGAGTGACACATTTAACAAACTCCAAGCCAATAAATTCCAACCAAGAATATTGTATCATGCAAAGCTCTCCTTCTTTTATGAAGGAAAAATAAAAACCTCTTCAGACAAAATATCCAGAGATTCATCACTATTAAACCCCCACTCCAAAAAATACTACCAGAAACCCTAAAACCAAAACCAACAGAGGAATGAACAGGAAGAACAGAATAAGGTAAGGAGTAAAATCACAAAAAAAAAACCCACAAAATGGCCAATATGGATGTTAGCGTACCAACATTAACTTTAAAGGTATACAGACTATACTGATCAATAAAAAGACACAGAATAGCAGACTGGAATAAAAAATGGAATCTAACCTTTTGCTGCCTGTAGGAAATACATTTAAATACAAAAGATAAACACAGATTGGAAGTAAGAGACTTAAAAACAATTCTACAAGCAAACAGATCAAAAAAGAAGGCAGGGACAGCTAGAAGCTCCAGGGAGAATAGCAGGGACAGCTATACTTATACCAGATAAATTAAACTTCAAACTTAAAAAGTTAAAAAGAGACTTAGATGGTCAACCATTATGATTAAAGAGACATTATTTCAGGAAGCCATAACACTCATCAACATATATTCACCAAATGAAGGAGCACCAAAATATACCAGACAACAATTATCATCTCTGAAAACAGACATTAGAGAAAATACATATATAGTAGGAAACTTTACAATACCAATCTCACCAATCGACAGATCAACAAGACAAAAAATAAATAAGGACCCTAGAGCCTTAAACAAGGTCATAGACCTCATGGGTTTAACAGACATATATAGGACACTGTACCCCCAAAAAAGCAGAGTACACATTCTACTCAGATGCACATGGATCATTCTTGGATCATTCTCCAGGATAGATCACATATGAGGACACAAGAGAAACATCAACAAATACAACAATATCAAAATCATATCAACTACCCTCTCTGACCACAAGGCATCAAAATAGAAATAAACCATAAAAAGAAATCAAGGAACCCTCCTGCCTCATGGAGATTGAAACGCACATTACTGGAAGACCACTGGAGCAACAAATAGATCAAAGAAGAAATTAAAAAGTACATTGAGATGAGTGACAATGAGGGCACGACACTCCAGAACATATGGGACACAGCAAAAGCGGTTATAAGAGGAAAATACATAGCAGTACAGGCTTACATCAAGAGAAAAGAGAGAACTCAAAGAAACAATCTCATTTCCCACCTTAAAGAATTGGAAAAAGAACAAAAACAACAACAACAACAACAACAAAACCCAAAAGCCAGTAAAAGAAAGGAGATAATAAAAATCAAAGCAGAAATAAATGAAAAAGAAGTTTAAAAAACAATTTAAGAGATCAATGAAACCAAAAGTTGGTTCTTTGAAAAAATAAACAAAATAGACAAACCTCTAGCCAGGATCACAAAGAAAAAAACGGGAGAAAGCACAAATAAATCAGATTGTAAGCGAAAGAGGAGAAATTAGAACAGACACAGCAGAAATTAAAACAATAATCAGAGATTACTATGAACAGGTTTATGCAAACAAGTTCAACAATCTTGAAGAGATGGACAAATTCCTAGAGCTATACAAACATTCTAAGCTTGATCAAGAAGAAATAGAAAACCTAAACAGACCAAATACAAGCAGTGAAATTGAAACAGTAATCAAAACCCTCCCCCAAAACAAAAGCCCAGGACCAAATGGCTTCACAAATGAATTCTACCAAACAATCAGAAATGAACTAGTGCCTATTCTACACAAACTCTTTCAAAAAATTGAGAAGGGAGGAATACTATCAAATAAGTACATTCTATGAAGCCAACATTACACTAATACCAAAACCGAATAAGGAGAACACACACGTAAAAGAAAACCACAGGCCAATCTCTCTAATGAACACTGATGCAAAAATCCTCATAAAATTCTAGCTAATAGAATCCAACAATGCATCAAAAAGATAATTCACCATGACCAAGTGGGATTTATCACAGGGGCACAAGGATGGCTCAACATCAGAAAATCAATTAATGTAATCCAATACATCAACAAAAAGAAAAAGAAAAATGATCATATAAATAGACGCTGAAAAAGCATTTGACAAATTTCCACATTCATTTATGATGAAAGTCCTTGAAATTCTAGGGATAGAAGGAACATAACTTAAAATGATAAAAGCCATATGCAACAAGCCCACAGCCAACATCATTCTCAATGGTGAAAAGCTGAAAGCCTTTTCCTTCAGATCTGGAACAAGATAAGGATGTCCACTCTCACCATTGCTTTTCAGTATAATATTGGAAGTCCTAACCAGAGCAATAAGAAAAGAGAAAGGCATACGAGGAATTCAAATAGGGAAAGAAGATGCAAAATGATCACTATTTGCAGATGATATGGTAATATATGTAGAGAACCGTAAAAACTCCTAGGAAAACTAATCAAAAAAGTCAGTTTAGTTAAGTCGAAGAATACAAAAATCAACACACAAAAATCAGTAGTCTTCCTATATACAATCAATCCAAAAAGAAGAAATCAAGAAAACCATTCCTTTTACAATTGAAACAAAAAAATCAAATATATGGGAATAAACCTAACAAAAGAGGTAAAGGATCTATACAAAGAAAACTATAAAACATTATTAAAAGAAACAGAAGAAGACACAAGGAAATGGAAAGGCATCTGCTGCTCATGGACTAGAAGAATTAACATTACTAAAAAGGCCATACTAACAAAAGCAATTTACAGATTCAATGCTATTTCAATAAAAATATCAATGGCTTTCTTTAAAGAGACAGAAAAAATACTGATGAAATTCATATGGAATCACAAGAAACCTTGAATAGCCAAAGCTCTCTTGACCAAAAAGAAGGAAAAAGGAGGTATCACCCACCCAGACATTAAACTATACTACAAAGTCATAATAATTAAAACTGCATGGTACTAGCACAAAAGTAGACACACAGACCAATGGAATAGAGTAGAAAACCCAGATAGAAACCCACATATCTATGGACAACTAATCTTTGATAAAAGTGCAAAGAATATGCAATGAAACAATGACAGTTTGTTCAACAAATGGTGCTGGGAAAACTGGATGGCTACATGCAAAATAATGCAGTTAGACTACTATCTCATGTCATGCACAAAACCCAATTCTAAATGGATAAAAAGACTTGGATATAAGACCTGAAGCCATAAAGTATATAGAAGAAAATATAGGCAAAACACTACTTGATGTACATCTTAGTAACATCTTTAAAGACACATCACCCAAAGCAAAGAAAGTGAAGGAAAAGATAAACAGCTGATATTACATCAAATTAAAAAGCCTCTGTACAACAAAAGTGATAATAACCAAAACAAAGAGACAGCCTACTGAATGGGAGAAAATTTTTCACTCCATACAACTGATAAGGGACTGATCACAAAGATTTACAACGAACTCACACGACTCAGCAAAAACAAAGCAAAGAATCCAGTCAAAAAAGGGGCAGAAGAACTTAAAAGACACTTCTCCAAAGAAGAAATACAAATGGCCAATAGGTATATGAAAAAATGTTCAACATCCCTCATAGTCAGGGAAATGCAAATCAAAACCACAATGAGATACCACCTTACACCAGCAAGAATGGCATATGATAAAAAAAACAAGAAACAACAAATGTTGGTGAGGATGTGGAGAAAAAGGAACTCTCCTACACTGCTGGTGGGAATGCAAACTGATCCAACCACTATGGAAAGCTGTGTGGAGTTTCCTCAAATTACAAAAATGGAGCTTCCATATGACCCAGCAATTCCACACCTAGGAATCTACCCAAAAGGACACAAAAACATTAATCCAAAAGGTCACATGCACCCCTATGTTTACTGCAGCACTATTTACAATAGGTAAAATACAGAAACAACCTTAATGCCCAAAAATAGATGGCTGGATCAAGAAGATGTGGTCTATATACACAATGGAATACTATTCAGCAATCGAAAAAGATAAACTCATTCCATTTGCAGCAATATGGTTGGAGCTAGAGGGATCATGCTCAGCGAAATAAGCCAGAAGTAAAAAGAAGAATATTGAATGGTTTCACTTATAGGAGGACTCTAGGGGAACCAAACAACAGATCAGAAGGAGAAAATGACAAAAAACAATCAAACAAAAATCTAGCAGGCAACTATAAATAAGAGACATTCTTTGAGGGATGTGGAAGACACAGTTTCAAAACAGGGGAGAAAAGAACACAATGGACTGGTAATGGTTCACGGTTGAATGGGTGGTTGGTAACCTACGGGAAATACACAGAAATGTAAAAGATAAAAATAATACATACATACATATATATACGTACATACATACGTACGTACATACATATATATATATATATATATATATATATATATATATATATATATATATATATATAATAAAAAGTGACAGAGACTGAACGCGCCCAATCACCACCAAACTCAGCTATAAGAATGTGTCTAAGGCAATATAATAATGAGAGAAATCTGCCTTAGGATAGCCCATACTTTATGACTGCCTTCACGTAAACTTCCAGAACAAGCAAACTATAGTGAGAGTAAACGAACGGGTCAGAGGTTGCCTGATCACAGCAAGAGAGGTAAAAAGGGAAGTGTGGGAGCAGGGGTCACAGTGTAGGAGTGGCCATCTTAAGGGGTGATGGACAGTATCTCTACTTCATTGATATGAAAGTTTCACAATGAATGCATCTGGCAAAACTGATAAAACTATTCATTTTAATAATAGAAAGATTATTGTGTATCAGTTAAAAATTAACAAAGGTAAACAACTTAGATGCAGTTAACTTCAATAGTGCTAAACCAATTAGAAAATTTAAAATGGGCAGAAGAGCTAAAAAGGCACTTCTCCAAAGAAGAAAAGCAAATGGCCACAGATACATGAAAAAATGCTCAACATCACTTATAATCAAGGAAATGCAAATCAAAACCATTATGAGATACCACCTCACACCTGTGAGGATGGCACACATTAAAAATACAGGCAACAACAATGCTGGAAAGGATGTGGAGAAAAAGGAACTCTTCTTCACTGCTGGTGGGAATGTGAATTGGTCTAAACACTATGGAAAGCTGTATGGCGATTCTTCAAACTGCTAAACATGGAGCTTCCATACGACCCAGCAATACCACTTTTGGGAATTTACCCAAAGGACACAAAAACGCTAATCCAAAAGGATACATGCACCTGTATGTTCACTGCGGCACTGTTCACAATAGCAAAGTTATGGAAGCAACCCAGATGTCCAAAAATAGATGACTGGATCAAGAAGATGTGGTACATATACACAATGGAATACTATTCAGCATGGAAAGAAGATAAACACATGCAATTTGCAGTGACATGGATGGAATTAGAGGGGATCATACTCTGTAAAACAAGCCAGAGAGAAAGAGAAAAATACCGAATGGTTTCACTTATAACAGGACTATAGGGAAACCAAATAGGAGAGACACTTGGGGGGTTGGGGGGAGGGGGAGGATAAGGGCACAAACTGGAGTAGAAAAGAACACAAGGGACCATGGAGATGGATCACGGGTGCATTGGTGGTGGGTTACCCAAGGGGAATACAAAATGTAAAAGATATAAATAACAATAAAAACACATATTAGAAAAAAAAAGAAAATTTAAATTTTCATTAAAATTTCCTTACAAAGAAAAATATAGGTACAGGCATTTTCACGGGTGAGTTTTACAAATATTTTTAGTAAAGAAGGAATATCAAGTTATTATGATTCAAAATCGGTAGAAAAATCACTGTGTGATTACTTTGTTGTGTTGATTTCTTACTTTATTTACATTTTAGCATTTTGGATGGTCATGAGTATAATTTAACACGTGGCTAAATTATCTTGCATGAATCCTCTGTTCTATGTACATAAAGTAGCACAGAATTGGACTCAGGAAAATCTCCGGTCTCTGGGAGCTCTCTTTCCCTGACCCAAGAGTTAAAAGATGGAGAAAGAAAACTACATGTGGACTAGACACTTGTCTTGCAGATGGCAGGCGTGTTCTGTCTGAACTAGAAAAGCTGCATTTCAGGGTCTGAGGCCCAGTGAGCCCCACTGTGTGTCCAGCCCTGTGCTGACCTAGAGTATGGGCCATCCTCATTCTTAGAGGTGCCATGACTTTGGGACAGGGGAAGGAATTGTGTCCCCAGTTCTTGGAAATATTACATTCATAAGAAAAATCAGAGGTGTGGACTGAACTGGGCAAAGTGTGTAGTGGAGAAACTTCAGAAGGGCCACAACAAATAGCTACTTTTTGAAGAGTGTAGAGGAGCACAGAACCATCCACCATGGGGGTGTCTGTTACCAACTTAGGGCAGGTTTAACACCGGACTGGTTGTGGGTCTCACATTTGTATCACACAATCGTGTTGTGTTGTGGAAGTAGCTTTGAAAAATAATTAAACAGCTGACTGAGTCACTCAACTGCCTTGAACTGGCATCACCATCAATGATTATATTTATCTTTTGTTGGAATATGCAAAGATAATGACAATAAAGACTGACAATTATTGGGCATTTATGTGCTTTAGCAGGGAGAACTAGAAACTTTAATGAAATCTTCGTAACTATCACACATTTATTATCTGCAATTTATAACTGATAAATAAGACTAAGAAATGTGACTTTACTTATTGAGGATGAATAATAAATGAAAGGCAGTATCCAGTATCCAGTGCTGTATGAACTGCCTATCAGTGCTGGAGGAAGGCGAGGTACCTGCTTCTCAGGTGGGACTCTGAGCAGGTCAGTGTCCCCTAATACCCCGACACCACTCAAGTGACTCCAACAGTTCAGTCTCTCCAGCCTCTATGCAGGCCCCTCCCAAGGGTCTCACAGGAACTGAGACAGTCAAACTACTGTCTTTCCTTAACCAGGAGCTGAGGGACTTTCCCTTGTTGTTCAAGTGGTTTATAAAGTGGTGTCCTCCTGGCAGGTTCTGGTTTGGGGGCCAGACACAGCAAGCTCCTGAGGCGATGGACTCACAGGATGTCTTCTCACTTAATTGTTGCTGATCTTCCCAGCAGAAGCTGAGCACTCCGACATGGATTAGAAGGTGCCAGATGCAACAAGGAGTGACAAGGCCAGAGCGGGCTTGGGATGTTGGTGGGGGGAGTGTGTCACTGTGCTCAGAGGTCAGATGTGTCCTCCATGTGGGTCTGTTTGTGATGGTGGATGAATGTTCCCTCAAAAATATGTCCGTGTGTGTGGGACCTCTCCCTTATGTCAGAGAGAGAGTGTAGAAGGAAGGGAAGGGAACAAAAGGGAAGAGCGGTCAGAGAGACTGAAGACAGAGATGGACAGAAGTACATGACATGTTATTCTTCTCCCCTTTTTGCCCAGGCACAAGCACCAACTGGCCCCCATAAAGCAGGTGGGGACCTCCGCTGAGTGTGATCTGCAATCTCCGGGAGGTCCTTTCACCTCAAACATCTACCTTCCTCGGCCATAAACCCACATTTCCACATCTGCTTACTCATCACAGGTAAGTAAAGAGGTTGCAGAGTGTAAAGAGTGAAGATGTGCTCCCCACTCCGGAGCAGGGGTTCCTGCATTTATCCATGAGCAGCAGGAGAGGGAGGAATGGACGTTTTTATAGTCATTTGGTAAGTGTGAACTTACATTTTATTTGAGTTATAAATGTAAAGCACTGAAGGATTAGTGTGTATGTGTGTGTGTGTGTGTGTGTGTGTGTGTGTGTGTGTGAGTTTGCATGTGGATGCTGCTGTGTAATTTGCAGGAATTATTTTCTGCAGTAGTGACTTTGACCTGACGGGCCCAGAGCCTCACTCACAGATCACATTATCCATCTTTGAACACTGGTTCTTTTCTGCTTTGGAGGAAGGTTCATGTGAGTCTCCACCAAAGGGCAGGTGGATAAGGGTGGGCCCTCAGTGCCTGCCTCAGGTTCTCTCGGGCCTACAATCCTCTGGCCCTGACATATCTGCTCTCTGCATTCAGATCCCTCCCTGGGAAAGGAGGGTAACTACAGTGCCGTTCTGAGGACTGAATGAGTCTGAGCACAGACTGTCCAGCAGCTCGTCTGGCTCATGACGGGTTCTCAGTAAAGAGAATTCCTATCCTTTCTGTCATGGGGTTTTCTCCTTCCTCACTTTCAGGGCCCACAGGTAGACAAGCAAAAAGAGGCCCATACGCAGCCCTCACACTCCTGGAGCACCCAACCCGATCTTTCCAGGGTTTTGGACCCAGGTCCTACATCATAAGCCCAGCCCCAATCACGGACACATTTGGTTATTTTGTACCTGCTTATTTCCTCTGGTTTCTCACTGAGACTGACACGGCACACTTCAGTGGACGACCAGGCCTCACATGGGGTTCCAGACACTGTCCTCTCGGTGGCCGTGAGCTCACATATGCAGAACCCTCACCAATTTCCTGGTCCCTGAGGAGGCCTTGATGTCCACTCCACTACTTGAGTAAGTCAGTCTACATTCCTTCGTGTGTGTGTTTGTGTTTGTGTGTGTGTGTGTGTGTGTATGTGTGTGTGTGTGTGTGTGTGTGAGAGAGAGAGAGAGAGAGAGAGAGAGAGAGAGAGAGAGAGGCTAAATCTGGAATCCACCTGGGTCATCTATCTCTTTGGCCGTTGTTTTAAGTCATTTATGAAATGAAAAAATAATATATTTGTTGTAACGTTTCATGCAATCTCTAGCTATATTTTTACTTTTTGAAATTAAAGTGCGTGAGAGCCCTTTGTAAATTGTAGGCAGGGAAAGATGGGTGATAAATTGTGGATGAACAGAGTGAAAATGGTGTCACTCAGCAGGTCTAGTTTTCAGAGAGACACTCTCTACTCCTAGGAAGGATTTGATGTTCATGCAGATGGATTCTGCTCAGATCTATGTTGTCAATCACTTGCTGTACTTAGCAGTATGCACCTTTGCACATATTGGAAATGTGTCTTTTGACCTCATAGTTAAAGAGTTATTATAGTGCTGATTAACTAGTACTATGATGAAGATTTAAGTAAAATGTGTATGCAGAATCTTAGGTGGAATGTCTGCCTAGTGGATGTTAATGATAAATTTTTGACATTGTTATTGAGGTTGATTTGGGAATTCTGGGTGTACGCTATGTGAAAGGGAGTATTAAATATCTCTGATGAGTAAGGAATCTGCCATGTCACTGTAAGCCTGTAACATATTCTTAGTTCTTCTACCCAATATAGGGAGGTACTGTATTTTGAAGAGGAAAGTACAAAAGACTGTCCTGCTTCTCTCATGATGTTGCCATGACAGGACTGTTATTGACTGTTACTAGGCATGACAAAATTGAGCACAGAGCTAAGTGCTAGGATTTTGCATAGTTTTTTCAAAGAGAAGAACTCAGGATTTAGTCATACCTAGGACAAAGCTGTCGTTCAATGCATAATTCTGGAATAAAGAAAAGATGTCCTCTGATTCCACAGAAGGAAAACTCGTAGGCTATCAAGAGAGTGTGCTATATCACCGACCTCTATTCTGAGAGACTGTGTTGAAACTATCAACAAGTGTGAGAAAAAATTTTTAAAATTAACACCTTCATGTAAATAGGACATTACTATGCTTTTATGGCTACTTCTAAGATTTCTACCTCTCCTCTTAAACAGCAGAAAAATCAGCAACATGAAGTGGCAGAACCAGAGCAGCATATCTGAGTTCGTCCTCCTGGGGCTCCCCATCCACCCAGAGCAGCGGGGCCTGTTCTTCGCCCTGTTCCTGGGCATGTACCTGACCACGGTGCTGGGGAACCTGCTCATCATCCTGCTCATCAGGCTGGACTCGCGCCTCCACACCCCTATGTACTTCTTCCTCAGCCACTTGGCCCTCAATGATGTGTGTCTCTCATCTGTCACTGTCCCAAAGATCCTGACAAACTTGCACACTGGTCACAAGTCCATCCCCTATGCAGCGTGCATTTCCCAGACATATTTTTTAATAGTGTTTGGTTGTTTTGACAATTTCCTTCTTGCAGTGATGGCCTATGACAGGTACGTGGCCATCTGTAAGCCCCTCCACTACACCACCATCATGAGGCAGGAGGTGTGTGTCTCCTTAGCAGCTGCATGCTGGTTCTTTAGTGCTCTCCACTCTCTGTTGCACACCCTGCTCTTGGCCCGACTGTCCTTTTGTGCTGACAATACCATTGCCCACTTCTTCTGTGACCTCCCTACACTCCTGAAGATGAGCTGCTCAGATATCTCCATCAATGAGGCAGTCATCTCAATTGAGGGTGGGGTGATTATCATGACGCCTTTTAGTGGTGTCGTGGGCTCCTATATCCTTATTGGGACCACTGTCCTGAGAGAGCCCTCTGCTCAGAAATTCCTCAAAGTCCTTTCGACCTGTGGCTCCCACCTCCTTGTCGTGGCTTTATTCTATGGTACCCTTGTAGAAGTTTACCTGTTTTCTTCCCCATCCACCTCCAGTGATGAAAACATAACTGCTTCTTTGATGTACATGGTAGTCACCCCCTTGCTGAATCCCTTCATCTACAGCCTGAGGAACAGAGACATCAAACGTGCCCTGGAAACGGTTGTTTATCGGGCTAAGTTCCTTATGTCAAAAGACTCAAGATGAACATGTTCATTTATCAGTTTCTCCGCTGACATACACCAGTTTTCATCACCCAGACTTACTCAGTGATGCTGACATATTCTTAACAAATCTTGGAATACATGATGCCTAATAGATACTTGGTTGGAGAGTAGGGAGGATGTATAGAAGAGGGAATGAACATGGAAAGTTCTTCAGGTCCACCAACGCCAGAAAATCCCTGCTTTTCTTTCCTTCACTCCTCACAGTCCATGGAAGGAGCAAGTCAGAAGGAATATCATAAAAATTCTGCTAATATGTGTTGAATTTCCGATGATTGCGGTTCTGCCATTCCCGTAATACACTTTTGAGTGCTCATAGCTTCATTTCTCCCTAAGCTGGTTTCCTAATAGTGTATCTGCATTTAATAAATTTGTTCATTAATGTAATTTGGAAAGTTTTCTGTTATCAGAAAGTGCGTTAGTTCTTTTTACAAAAGAAATTTTCTGTAACGCTTGAAATGTTTTCTATCTTAACTAACAGTAGTAATGCCTGACTGAAATGTCACCAGCCTTACATTTCAAATTGATACACTTTCTGTACACATACACACAAAGGAAAGGTGAGAAAAACTCAATAAACGATGATTACAATTTTATGAGTGCAATAGTTACGGTATGTGGGTGCATAAAATTCCATGAATTGGGGAGTGTGTATTTTACAGTTACTACATGTGACCTCGGCAATATGAAAATAAAACATATATACCCGGTACATTCTCATAAATATACATAGATCTATATTTATAAGATAACACCACGTAATATGAATGTTGTTCTGGTAAAGAAAAGCTTCTAATTTTCCCATTTACTTTTTTCTTCCCCATTTTCTGTCTCTTACTCCCGCACATAAACAAAAGGCTTTACTTAAATTATTATCAAGGATCAGGTGCATAGTTCTGGGTGTGATTAGAATGTGCTGATTTGGGAAACTTCTCCTTTGTTCACAGGCTAGAAGAGCAGGAAGAGTTAACTCAACCAACTTCTCAGGAAGAGGTGAGGGTCACATGTGACAGGGCGTGTGCCCAATCATCACCAAACCTAGCCACAAGATTTAGCTTATAGGGAACAGCGGCAAGCAAGCTGAAGGAATCAGAAGACGAAAGAATGGTTTTATTTTTATATTTAATAAAAATACTCTTTAGGAATCTCTACCAACCTGGAACTTATTCTAAAAAAGAGAAAGTGAAGAAAAAAAATTGTAGAAAATCAAACTAGCAAAATTCAGCAGGCATATACTAACGGAAAAAACAAGAGTAATGATCTTGATAAAACATAGTAATATATAATTAAAAATTCATATGAGGTGAACAACAGTAGAAATTTTCATATTAGCAAGTATAAAATTGAATGTGCTCTGAATCAAAAAACGTCAATGATAAGCATTGAAATCCCATAAAAGGCTTACAGTTTTTCCAGGTTTATTTTTTGTGGATTTTTTTCTGGGTGGAAATTGACAACTAAGTCCATTTTTTTAAGGAGATACAAAGAACCTGGAATAGCTACAAGAGTTCTGACAAGAGGATGGATCAATCCTTCTCTAATGTATGAACTGATCATAAAACTACCATAATCAAGTCAGACTCATGTTAGAATAAGGATGAAACAATATGTCCATTGAACAGCACAGAGCCCGTAAATAGATGCATACTCTGTAGACTCTTATAGTTCACAGAGGAGCAAGGGCAATTTAGAGAAGGAAATACAGTCTTTCAGCAAATGGTGTTGAAGGTACTGAATACCCTGAGTCAACAAAATGAACTTCCAGGCATATCTTGCACTGAATGTGTGCAGTATTAAAAAAGAAAATACTCTTAATATAAAATTCAAATTACAAAAATTTTAGAAGAAAACATGGGATAAAATCCTGCGATATGGGCTAAGCAATTGGGCAAAAGATTGGAACAAACACTTCACCAGATAAATATAAGACATGATTAGATGCTGAACATTATTAGAAATCAAGAAAATACAAATCAAAATCCCAAAGTGTCATCACTGCACTCCCAGTAGAATGTTAAATTTACAGAACTGGACATAACAAAAGTTGACTAGATCTACTAGAACTTTAAACTTAAAAACATTGATCAATCTAAGGGTTACGAGGAATTCAACCTTTCATACACTATTTGTGAGAATGAAAACTAATATGACAACCTTGAAAAACACTTGTAGTTTCTTAAAATGTTGACCACTTACTTATATTTGATCTAGCCACCTCACTCTTAGGTAGTTATCCACTAGAAGCAAAAGTCTATGTCCCTTCAAAACTGATTTATTAATGTTCAACTTAATGTTAATAGATTCAAATGGGAAATAACCCAGTGTTAACCAATATTTGATACACATGAAATATTATTCAACAATAAAGTAATGAATCATTGATACAGCAACTGTGATGTGTCTTAAAGTAACATACTAATGAAAGAACTCTGCCAATAGATAGCCCATACTATATGATTCCCTTTATGGAAACTTCTAGACCAAGCAAAGTATAGTGAGAGTAAGAGGGTCAAGGGTTGCCTGGTTATAGCAAGAGAGGTAGAAAGGTAAGTGTGGGAGCAAGGGTCACAGAGTGTGACATGGCCATCTTCAGGGGTGACTGACAGTATCTCTACTTCACTGACATAATAGTTGCACAATGAATGCATCTGGCAAAACTGATCAAACTATTCATTTTAATAATAGAAAGCTTATTTTGTATCAGTTAAAAAATAACAAAGGTAACCAGAGGAGATGCAGTTAACTTGAATAATCCTAAACCAATTACAAAATTTAAATTTCCATTACAATTTCCTTACAAGGGAGAGTTTAGGTACAGACGTCTTCATTGGTGGTTTTTTTCAAATATTGTCAATGAAGACGCAATATCAAGTCACTATGTTTCAAAATTGGTAGAAAAATCACTGTGTGATTTTTTGTTCCATTTCATTTCTTACTTTATCTTTTAGCATTTTGGATGGTCATGTGTAAAATTGTCTGTAACTAAATATTTTGAATGAATCCTCTATGTACCAAAAGTAGTGAACTAAGAAAAATGAAAAGAAAAACTAACAAAGGAGACGTGAACTAAGGAAAATGCCTGTTCTCTATGAGCTCTCATTCTCTGACCCAAGAGTTAAAAGATGGAGAACGCCAACTACGTGTGGACTAGACACTTGTCTTGGAGACGGCAGGCGTGTTCTGTCTGAACTAGAGAAGCTGCAGTTCAGAGTCTGTGGCCCAGTGAGCCCCCCGAGTGTTCAGCCTGTGCTGGCTTAGAGCATGATGTGAAGAGGGGAAGAGTTAAAGATATATCCACCTTCTTAGAGGTGCCATCACTTTGGGGACATGGAAGGATTTGAGCCCCAGTTGTAGGGCACATTATATGTGTAGAGAAACTGGGGTGTGGACTGAACTGAGCAAGCTGAGTAGGGGAGAATCTTGAGAATGATCATGCACAAATGCCCATTTTTGGAAGAGTCTAGAGGAGCACAGAACCATCCAGCCTGGAGTGCCTGTTACCAACTTAGACAGGGCAGGCGTAAAACACTGGCCGAAGTACTCACATTTACATCACACAGTCGTGTTTGTGTTGTGGAAGCAGCTTTGAAAAATAACTAACCAATTGACCGAGTCACTCAACTGCCTTGAACTGGCATCAACATCAGAGATTATCTTTGTGGGATCATGCAAAGATAATGAATATAGGGCTGACATTTATTGGGTATTTATGTGCTTTAGCAGGAATGAACTTGAAACTTTAATAAAATCTTCAAAACTATCATACATTTATTATCTGTACTTTTCAATGATAAATAAGACTGAGACAAGTGACTTCACTTATTTAGGATGAGTAATAAATGAGAGAGAGTCCAGCTTGCAGCGCTGTCTGAACAGGCGCTGGCTACCTCAGTGCCGGGGAAGGCCAGGTCACCTGCTTCTCAGGTGGGACTCTGAGCAGGTCAGTGTCCCCTGATATCTCGACACCGCTCAAGTGACTCCAACAATTCAGTCCCTCCAGCCTCTACGCAGGTTCCTCCCCAGGGCCAGATAGGAATGAGAAAGTCAAACTACTGTCTTTCATTAACCAGGAGCTGAGGGACCTTCCCTTGTCTTTCAAGTGGCTTATAAAGTGGTGTCCCTCTGGCTATTCTTTGCCATCAGGGCCAGATCCAGCAAGCTCCAGCGGTGTTGGACACACAGAGGATGTCTTCTTACTTTTTTGTTGTTGATCTTCCCAGCAGAAGCTGAGACTCAGAGGCTGACTGAAGGTGCCCGATATAAGAGCAACACAGAGAAGCAGGGTATTCTAGGTGAGCAGAGTGTCTCTATGCAAAAGTCAGATGTGTTCTCCATTTGGGTCTGTGTGTGAGGGGGGGATGAATGTTTCCTCAAAAGTATCTGTATGCGTGACCTCTCCCTTATGTCAGAGAGAGAATGGAAAGAAGGGAAGGGAACGAAAGGGAAGAGCGATCAGAGAGACTGAAGATGGAGACAGGGAGAGGTAAATGACATGTTATTCTTCTTCCCTCTTTGCCCAGGCACAAGCACCAACTGGCCCCCATAAAGCAGGTGGGGGCCACTGGTGAGTGTGATCTGCAGTCTCTGGGAAGTCCTTTCATCTCAAACATCTACCTCCCTCGCCATAACCCCACATTTTCACATCTGGTTACTCATCACAAGTAAAGAGGTTGCAGAGTGTCAAGAGTGAAGATGTGCTCCCCACTCTGGAGCAGGGGTTCCTACATTTATCCATGAGCCTCAGAGGAGAGAGGAATTGAAATTTTTACAGAGTCATTTGGTAAGTTGAACTTGTATTTTATTTGAGTTACAAAAGCAAAGCACTGAAGGATTAGTGTGCGTGTGTGTGTGTATGTGTGATTTTGCATGTGGGTGCTGCTGTGTAATTTGCAGGTATTATTTTCTGTGATGGTGACTTTGACCTGATGGCCCAGAGCCTCACTCACAGATCACATTATCCATCTTTGAACACTGGTTCTTGTCTGCTTTGTAGGAAGGTTCCTGTGAGTCTCCGCCACTGGGCCGCTGGATAAGGGGTGGGTCCTCAGTGCCTGCGGCAGGCCCACTGGGGCCCCCAATCCTCTGGCCCTGACATGTCTGCTCTCTGCATTCAGATCCCTCCCTGGGGAAGGAGGGTAACTACAGTGCCGTTCTGAGGACTGAATGAGTCCGAGCACACAGACTGTCTAGCAGCATGTCTGGCTCTTGACTGGTTCTCAGTAACGAGAATTCCTATCATACTGTGTCATGGGGTTTTCTCCTCCCTCGCTTTCAGGGCAGCACAGAAAGACGAGAAAGAGAAGAGACCCCTGCACACCCCTCACACACCTGGAGCACACGGCCTGATCCGCCCAGGGCTCCGGACCCAGCACATTGCTCGCAAGCCCTGCCTCAGCCAAGGTCCTGATTGGTCCAGGTGGCTCCTGCTCATTTCCTCTGGTTTCTCAGTGAGGCTGACACAGCACGCGTAGTGGGCAGCCGGGCCTCACATGGGGTCCAGGCACTGTCCTCTCGGTGGCCAGGAACCAAGATAAGCAGAGCCCGCAGCAAGTTCATGGTCCCTGAGGAGGCCTTGCTGTCCTGCTCCACTGCTTGAGTGAGTCTAGATTCCCTCTGCAGCGTGTGTGTGTGTGTGTGTGTGTGTGTGTGTGTGTGTGTGTGTGTGTAATCCTAACTAACCTCGCTGCCAGAGGCTGAATCTGGAATCTACCTGTGGTCCTCTATCTCTTTGGCTGTTGCTTTATGTCATTTACGAAATGAAGACATAATATATTTGAAAAGTTTCATGCAATCTCTAGACACATTTTTTACATTTTGAAATTAAAGTATGTGAGAGCCCTTTGTCAACTATGTTATGATAAAGATGGTTGATAACTGTCTGACCAACAGAGTGAAAATGAAGTCACTCAGCAGGTCTAGTTTTCATAGAGACACTCTCTATTCCTATGAGGGATTTGATATTCATGCAACGGATTCTTCTCAGATCTACGTTGTCAGTCACTGCTGTTCTTAGCATTATGCACCTTTGTACACATTGTAAATGTGTCTTTTGCTCTTACAGTTAAGAGTTAATACAGTGTTGATTAACTAGTTCTAAGATGATTTAAGTGAAGCATGTATGTAAAGATCTTAGGCCATATGTCTGCCTCTTGCATGTTAATGATAAATTTTTGACATTATTATTGTTTGTTTGGGAACCCTGGGTGGACTCTGTGTGAAAGGGAGTATTAAATATCTCTGACCAGTAAGGATTCTGCAATGTCACTGTAAGCCTGTCACAAATTCTTAGCTTTTCTAACTAATATAGGGACTTACTATATTTTGGAGAGGAAAGTACAGAAGTCTGTGTGCTTCGCTCATGATTTTGCCATGTCAGGCCAGTTTCTCACTCTTGATTAGCAGGACATGACAATACCAAGTGTCAGGACTTTGCATTTTTTGTTCGCTATGACGAAATCAGTGCTGTGGTCATATTGGAGACAAGGGTGTCATTCAATAAATAATTCTGGAATAAAGAAAACAAGTCCTCTGATTTCATGGAAGGAAAACTTGTAGGATATTGTGAGAATGTGCTATAATATCGAAGCTCTATTCTGAGAGACAGCTGTGAAACCATCAACAGGTGTGAGCAAAGAATTGAAAATTAGCACCTTCACGTAAAGAGGACATTGCTATGTTTTTATGGCTACCTCTAAGATTTCTACCTCTCCTCTTACCCAGCAGAAAATCAGCAACATGAATGGGGAGAACCAGAGCAGCGTGTCCGAGTTCGTCCTCCTGGGGCTCCCCATCCGTCCCGAGCAGCAGAGCATGTTCTTCGCCCTGTTTCTGGGCATGTACCTGACCACGGTGCTGGGGAACCTGCTCATCATCCTGCTCATCAGGCTGGACTCGCGCCTCCACACCCCCATGTACTTCTTCCTCAGCCACTTGGCCTTCAATGATGTGTGTCTCTCATCTGTCACTGTCCCTAAGACCCTGATGAACATGCACAGTGATCACAAGACCATCCCCTATGCAGCGTGCATTTCCCAGACTTATTTTTTAATATGGTTTGGTTGTTTTGACAATTTCCTTCTTGCCATAATGGCCTATGACAGGTACGTGGCCATCTGTCAGCCCCTTCACTACACCACCATCATGAGGCAGGAGCTCTGTGTCTACTTAGTAGTTGGGTGCTGGTTCTTCTCCAGCCTCCATTCTCTGTTGCACACCCTGCTCTTGGCCCGACTGTCCTTTTGTGCCAACAATACCATCCACCACTTCTTCTGCGACCTCCCTACACTCCTGAATATAAGCTGCTCAGACATCTCCATCAATGAGTTGGTCATCTTCATTGAGGGAGGGGTGATTGTCATTACACCTTTTACTGGTGTCTTTTGCTCCTATATCCGCATTTGGACCACGGTCCTGAGAGAGCCCTCTGCTAAGAAATTCTTCAAAGTCCTCTCTACCTGTGGCTCCCACCTCCTCGTTGTAACTTTATTTTATGGGACCATTGCAGAAGTTTACCTGTTTTCCTCATCACCTGATGAAAACATAACTGGTTCTGTGATGTACATGGTAGCCACCCCCTTGCTGAATCCCTTTATCTACAGCCTGAGAAACAGAGATATCAAACGTGCCCTGGAAACACTTATTAATCGAGCTAAGTTCCTTATGTCAAAAGACTCAGGATGACCATATTAATAATCACTCTCTCTGATGGCATACAGCAGCAGACTGACATACACCATACATCAACCAGACTGATTCAATGATTCTAACATTTTCTTAACGATTCTTGGAATGCCTGATGCCTAAATGCTACCTGGTTGGAGAGTAGGGAGGATGTGATGTGGCAGGGAGGAGGATGGAAAGTCCTTCAGTTCCAAAAACTCCATGAAATCCCTGCCTTTCTTCCCTCTGCTCTCTAAGTCCATGGAAGCAGGGAGTCAAAAGGAATATCATTACAAATCCTGTTAATGGAATTCGAAATCCAATTTTTATGACTCTGCCATTTCCATAATAAAATTTTGAATATTCATTTTTTTCTTCATATGGTTTTATAATCGTTTACCTGCATTTAATAAATTAGTATACTGATGTTATTTTGAAAGTTTTCTATTACCTGCATGTGTTTTAGTTCTTTCAAAAAAGAAATTTTCTGGGGTGTTTGAAATATTCTACATCTTATTTGGTAGTGTAACAATGGATATAGGCCTGTGTGAAAGTTCATCAGGCTATACAATTCAATTTGATACACTTTGTGTATGCATGTTAGGCAGTAACACATAAAGGAGAGCTGAGAAAAACTCAATAAACCATGATTACAATTTTATGAGTGCAATAGTTACGGTGATATAAGCATATAAAACTGTATAAGTTGGGGAGTATGTATTTTACAGTTTATATATAAATGACCTTGTCAATATCAAAATAATACATATAATACATGCAAATGCTACATTCACATAAACATACAGAGATACATATTTATGTGACATCAGCATATGATATGTATGCATTTCTGGTAAAGAAATGTTCCTAAATTTCCCACTTACTTTTTTCATTCTCTCTAATTTTCTGTCTTTTACTCCCACGCGTAACAAAATAATTTACGTAAATTGTTACCAAGCATCAGGTGCGAAGTTGTGGGTCTGATTAGAATATGCTGATTTGGTAACCTTCTTTGTTCAAATATTAGAAGAACTGGAATAGTGAACTCAACCAACTTCTCTGGAAGAGGTGAGGGTCAAAAATAAGGGAGAATGATTGCACCCAGTCATCACTAAATTCAGCCACAAGAATTAGCCTACAGGCAATAATGGCAATGCAAGTATGAAGGAATCAGAAGATGAAAGAATGATATTTTTATATTTCATAAAATATATTTTAGTAATCTCTACCAACCTGGAATATTTTCTACAAGAGAGAAGTTAAATGAAGAAATTTACAGAGAAACTAACAAAACTCCATAGATTACACTAATGGAAAAATCAAGGATAATGCTCTGGATATAATGTAGTGATTACATGAGAATCTTGAAAACCCACTACAAATTGAGGAACATTAGAAAATTTCCTAATATTGGCAAGTACAAAAATGAATGCTTTCTGAATCAAAAGCATCAATGATAAGCATTGCAAATCCATGAAATGCTTACCAGTTTTCTTCCTTTTTTTTTTTTTGGTGGAAATTGACAAACAGATTCTAGTTTTTTGGAAGAGATGAAAAAAATCTGGAATAGTCAAAACAGTTTTGACAAGAGGAATGGAAGAATTATTCCCTACCGGATGACCTGATTATAAAACTATGGTAATCAGATAAAACTCAGTTAGAATAAAGCTGAAAAAATTGGTTAGTGGAACAGAACAGAACCCAAAAACAGATCCTTACTGTGTAGACCCCAATACTTCACAAAGGACTAAGCGCAATCACGGGAGGAAATACAGTCTTGCAGCAAAAGGTGTTGAAGGAACTGAACACCCATAGCCAACAAAACAATCGTCCAGCCAAATCTTGCACTGAATGAAAAATGGACAGTATTCAAATAGAAAATACTCTTAATATAAAATCCCATATTATAAAAATTTTAGAAGAAAACATGGGATAAAATCCTGTGATATGGGTTAAGCAACTGGGCCAAAAATTTGAACAGATACTTCACCAGATAAATATCAGACATGATTAGATGCTGAACATTTCAGAGATCAAGTAAATGCAAATTAAAATCCAGTGTCATCACTGCACTCCCAGGACAATGTTAAATTTACAGAACTGGTCATAACAAAAGTTGACCAGATCTACCAGAATTTTAATCTTAAAACATTGATCAAACAAACAAAGATTGATCAATGTTTTAAGATTAAAATTCTAGTAGATCTGGTCAACTTTTATTATGACCAGTTCTGTAAGGAACTCTTCTACATTGCTGGTGGGAATGTGAACTGGTCCAACCACTATGGAAAGCTGTATGGCGATTCCTCAAACTGCTAAACATGGAGCTTCCATAGGACCCAGCAATCCCACTTTTGGGAATTTACCCATAGGATACAAAAACACTAATCCGAAAGGATACATGCACCCGTATGTTCATTGCGGCACTGTTCACAATAGCAAAGGTATGGAAGCAACCCAGATGTCCAAAAATAGATGACTGGATCAAGAAGATGTGGTACATATATGCAATAGAATACTATTCATCATGGAAAGAAGATAAGCACATGCAATTTGCAGCGACATGGATGGAATTAGAGGGGATCATACTCAATGAAATAAGCCAGAAAGAAAGAGAAAAATATCGAATGGTTTTATTTATAACAGGACTATAAGGAAACCAAATAGGAGAGAGACAATCAGCAGGGGGAGAGAAGGAAAAGGGCAAAAAATGGAATAGAAAAGAACACAAGGGACCATGGAGATGGATCACGGGTGAATTGGTGGTGGGCTACCCAAGGGGAATACAAAATGTAAAAGACATAAATAATAATAAAAATATATATTTAAAAAAATAAAGAAGAAATACTAAAGGAAAAAAACATTGATCAATCTAAGGGTTATGAGGGAGTTCAAGTTCCTTATACTATTTGTGAGAATGAAAACTAATAGGATAACTTTCAAAAACACTCGTGGTTTTTTAAAATTTTGACCACTTACTTATATTTGATCCAGCCACCTCACTCTTAGGTAGTTATCCATTAGAAGCAAAAGTTTATGTCCATTCAAACCTGGTTTATAAATGTTCAGCACATGTTAACAGATTGAAACAGGAAATAACCCAGTGCTAAGAAACATTTGATACACATGAAATAGTATTCAACAATAAAGTAATGAATCATCGGTATAGTGATATGACTATAAGTAACAAACTAATGAAAGAAGTCTGCCAATAGATAGCCCATACTATATGATTCCTTTAATGGAAACTTTTAGAACAAGCAAACTATAGTAAGAATAAGAGGGACAGTGGTTGCCTGGTTATAGCAAGAGAGGCAAAAAGGGAAGTGTGGGAGCAGGGGTCACAGTGTGGGACATGGCCATCTTCGGTGGTGACTGACAGTATATCTACTTCATTGACATGATAGTTGTACAATGAATGCATCTGGCAAAACTGATCAAAATATTCATTTTAATATAATAGAAAGCTTATTGTGTATCAGTAAAAAATAGCAAAGGTAAACAAAGGAGAGGCAGTTAACTTGAATGGTCCTAAACCAACTAGAAAATTTAAATTTTCTTTTTTTTTATTGTTATTTATATCTTTTACATTTTGTATTCCCCTTGGGTAACCCACCACCAATTCACCTGTGATCCATCTCCATGGTCCCTTGTGTTCTTTTCTACTCCAGTTTGTGCCCTTATCCTCCTCCTCCCCTCAACCCCCTCAAGTGTCTCTCCTATTTGGTTTCCCTATAGTCCTGTTATAAGTGAAACCATTCGGTATTTTTCTCTCTTTCTGGCTTGTTTTGCAGAGTATGATCCCCTCTAATTCCATCCATGTCGCTGCAAATTGCATGTGTTTATCTTTGAATGCTGAATAGTATTCCATTGTGTATATGTACCACATCTTCTTGATCCAGTCATCTGTTTTTGGACATCTGGGTTGCTTCCATGCCTTTGCTACTGTGAACAGTGCCGCAATGAACATACAGGTGCATGTATCCTTTCAGATTAGTGTTTTTGTGTCCTTTGGGTAGATTCCCAAAAGTGGTATTGCTGGGTAGTATGGAAGCTCCATGTTTAGTAGTTTGAAGAATCACCATACAGCTTTCCATAGTGGTTGGACCAATTCACAGCAGTGAAGAAGAGTTCTTTTTTCTCCATATCCTTTCCAGCATTTGTTGTTGCCTGTATTTTTAATGTGTGCCATCCTCACAGGTGTGAGGTTTCGATTTGCATTTCCCTGATTACAAGTGACGTTGAACATTTTTTCATGTACCTGTTGGCCATTTGCTTTTCTTCTTTGGAGAAGTGTCTTTTTATCTCTTCTTCCCATTTTTTGACTGGGTTGTTGATTTTGTTTTTTGTGTTGTGTGAGTTCCTTGCAGATTTTTGTCATCAGTCCTTTATCGGTTGTATTGTGTGCAAAGATCTTTTCTCAGTTAGTAGGGTGTCTTTTAGTTTTGGTTAACACATTATATGCAGGAAACGTATTTATCATTTTATGTTGACTGGTAGTAGAATGCGGGACACGTATTAATACGTTTTTTATAGACTAGCGGTAGAATGCAGGTAACGTATAAATATGTTTATTTTTATACTTTTTTATTGCTCTAAAGGGATGCTAACATGCAGATATACAATGTCAGGTTTGCGCAGCACATAAAAAACGAAGCGAAACAAGTTACATGTGTAAACATTGTTTGAATCCCCTTCACAGGGGAAAATGTTTTAACGATTATCACACAAAAAAACACTACTAAAACTTTATTCTTTCTTTTTTTACATTATTTCTTTACATATTGTGCTTTTTTCCAAAATATTTTCAATAAATCAGAATTTTTACATATTTTATTACTTTTATTTCAATTTCCAGTGAGTTTTCCTGTATATGTCTGTTTAAAATTTAAGAAAAATAATTCAGTATACATATTATAATAAATCACAAAAAGTTTCATTAAAAAATATGTAAAACTGGCCTCCTTGGTGGCGCAGCGGTTAAGCGCTGCACTGTGGAGCTGTCGGCAGTGGCGACGTGAGTTTGATGCCCAGCCGGGGAGAATCCCACATGGTGCGGCAGACCTCTCCTGCCTTGCCCGCTGCTCCCCTCAGCAGTGTATTTCTGATCTCCCTGTTCTGCTACCCACTCTGTCTTTGGTGAACCCTCTCGCCGCCCCACAGCTCTGGCTTGTACCCCAGCTTGTATGTATAAATAAAAAATAAATCTTTTTTTTTTTTTTTTTTTTTTTTT